>CAJVQA010012466.1:0-10094 GCA_910591915.1 Cetraspora pellucida
AGAAATAATGCTAGAAGACAAAAGTAGTAGACAACTCAAACCAGAATTCAGGTTACCAGAAGAGAATAAAGAGTTCTTATTACAAACAACTTTAAACAGATGCTCAAATGATAATAGGAAAAAAGAATGGGTTGTACTAAAGTCACTACGAGTAGCAAAAGAAGAAAACTTGATAATTAGGAAGATAGTTGCAAACACATCGAAAAAAATGCTTACAGAACATTGGAAAACAAAATTACAAGAGAACAAAACAGGCAAGCTTCTAGAAAAATATAACAGTTGCAACTTGGATCAAATTAGAGAACAGAAAAGTTGTAAAAAATAGAGTAATAGAGAAGACATTCAAGGCTCTCTATCAAGACTCATCAGTAAGAAAGAAGTATCCAAACTCAAGGTAGAGCAAGAAATGATAAGAAGATTGAAACGCAATAAGTCAATCAAGTTAAGCAAACATGAAAGCCCAGTCAAAGAAATAGTATATAAAGATTTAGATGTAGAGCTTATCAAAAAGCAATGACTTAGTCAAGTACTTAAAGAAAAGCTAATTCAAAAAAATGGAAAAAACAAACTAAGAAACAATAAAGTACTTATTTTCTATACAGATAGATCACTCAAGAAATTAGCAATGAAAAACACAATAGAGAGTGAACACATGAGAATAGGCTGGGTGCAAGTAAATGGCAAAGAGAAAAAAGTAATTGATGAAGGTACAATTGGAGCATGAAATTGACCATCATCAACGAAATCAGAGTTGCTTGTGATCTGGTATGTGCTGCTAATAACACTAAGAAAGGGAAAAGTCAAAATTTATACTGATAGCGCAGCAGCAATAGCAGACCTTGACAAAAGTAAAAAGTTAAAGTCAAGCAGACATTGGATTAAAGAAAAGAATTATAACCTTAAAAGAAGTATTTTAGAACTACTTAGCTTAAAAGAATTAGAATTAGATTTAGTTAAAGTAAAGGAACATAGTGATAACAAATAGAATGATAGAACAGACAAATTAGCAAAAGAGAGGGGCAATATAGTTAATATTGATAGAGTAATAGAGGTGCCACCTTCAATTTCAAATGTTTCATTCTGCTGAAAGGATTTAGAGATTGAAAGCTTAACAAGAAAGTTCATCAAAAATGTATTAGAACTCAAAGTCAGAGCAGAATGGAGATTTACATTATCAATTCAAAAAACAAAACCAAATCCAAAAGAAGAAGAGCATGACTGGTCAACATTATGGCAAAGCATTAAAAGTCAAAGTAGAACAAAATGCACAAGTATGAAAAGAAATAGGAAACTAGCAACACTAATTAAGTGTGTAAACAAAAAACTATCAGTGCTCAAGACTCTGACACAAAGACGTCCAGACCTATACAAAAATGCAAATTGTATACTATGTAATAAAGATCACGAAGAGGATCAAGACCACCTAGCAATATGCAGTAAGCATGAAAAAGAATGAGAGGATACAGAGAATATGTTAATTGATTTGGCATGGACAGTACTTGCAGAAAAAACCCAAAGAAATTCAAGTAAAGAAGATTTCAAAAAGCTTTTGTAGAGAACCTCAAAAGAAGAAAAATTAGCAAGCAGATCCAAAATTATCAAAGATCTAATACAAGAAAAAACCAAAAAGTCTGTACAAGATATTACACAATCTCTAAAGGAAACCAAGATCTTTATAACAGTTTTCACAAATGCAGTGTAAAATAGTTTTTTCGAAAACATATAAAAAAAATAATGTAATAGTATCGCTGATTGGGAAAAACTAATAAGAATTAACACTGCAATTAAAAAGAAGAAAATTAACAGAAAACAAAACCTCTCAAGCAGAAAAACATGAAAAGAAGAAAAGAATATAAATTTAGATGAACAAAACCGAGCCATAAAGGAGGAAAAAGAGAAGAACAAGGTTCAAATTCAGGAAACATGGCTTGGTTCAGTTCTTAGTTTTGTAAATAGAAATGTAAGACTCTTTTTTTAGGGTCTTACTGGCTAGCTGGTATAGCCTCAGGCCAGAAATAATCACCTGGCCTGTGTGGCAGACCACTCCTGGGCACTCATAGAAGTAGCCAGAGAATGTCAAACCAAAGTTTAAGCCAACTTTGTATAACATATATATAAGAATCTTAATAAAGGTGATTGGCAAGGCTGTCTAAGTTTAAAAAAAAATAATAATAATAATACTAATAAGATTTGTTAAACCAGAACAAAGCAACTAGTGTAATAAGTGTTCTAATATTTGGCAAATAATACAGTTATTGTACTAGAAACTGTCTAGATATAGTTCATAAAGATAGTAAAAAGTTGGTAAGATGTTGAGTAGTATTTTAATTTTAAAAGATTTACTTTGATTAAGAAAAAAGTTAGTAAAATTATTTATTTTTTTGATGTTGTTGTTGTAGTATAGTCAGGTTGCATTCTAATCAATTTGGGATGATAATAGAATAATATTACTCATACAATGTTGTGATAACCATATAGTAATTATATATACATTACAAATATTTTTAATAGCTTATTTAGTAGGTTGTTTAATTATATATTTGGCATATTTTAAGGTATATGAGGTGTTATATAGGTTGTTATATATTAAGTTAAGATATGCTGTAAAGTTGTGATTTGTTGTTAGCTTATTAGCTTCATTGTTAAATATATTGTTGCTATGTGCAGATATTTTGTGAAAGGTAACTGTGTATTGATATAATTGAATTAAGTTAAGTAATAAATGCCAAATAGGTCAGTATGAGTAAAAGAATTGCTTGTGTGCTAAAATTAAATTACTGCTAATTTTATTAAATTTTGTAATAATCAATTGGGAGTCAGTATAAATTTGTATATTGCTTTTGTGTAGGCATATGCAAATAGCTAATAGTATTGTTATAAGTTCTGCTTTGTAAAATAATAATCAGAATTTAATATGAGAAGAGTAAAATTGAAATATTGTGTTGTTGTGAATTTGTATCTATCCAATGTTCATAAAGCATTGTCAGTAGTAAAGTTGGTGAATGATCTGTTTATATATATATATATAAATTTTTTAAACTTAAGCAGTCACACTAGTACTTTATTAAGATTCTTGAAATTACTTCTGCAATTATATAGATTTATCTAACAACTAAGTCTAGCATTACCTAGCCATCCACAGAGTACCTAAGTGCAACCTGCTGCACTATTTCAAAAAGAAGTAGGCTACTTGTCTGACTACTTAAAGTCTGTAATAAAAGAGTCTTCACCCTTCCATGACAAGTCTCAACATTGTTTTCTTAGTTTCTTTATTAATTTTATCTTTTTTCTTTTTCACTTGTTTTTTTTCTTCTTTAATCTTCTGCTGATTTGCCTTTCCTTTCTTCTTTGAATTCTTCTTCTTTATTTCTTTTTTTTTTATTTTGGTTGTTATGCCTTCTTTCTTTTTTCATTCATTGACCTTTTCACACCATAGTCTCTAAACTTGTTCATAGAATGTATCTCATGCTGTCTTTGCTACTGTCTCAATAAACTGCTATCTTGCTTTTGTATTTAGAAGTTGTGTTAGTCTGTCTTGTGTCTTTTTCAGAATTAAGCCTTTAATTAAAGCTTCTCTTATCTCTATTTCTTCTACTTCACTTTTTCCAAAGAGTGCTGTATATAGTATATATGATGGGATGCGAGTTTTTTCTTCTTCTTTTAACTCTTTCTAAGCTGTTGCAATAGTCACTTTTTGGATTTGTTTCCAAAGGCTCTGTTATTCTTTGCATGATGCTAAATGTGATTATGTTTCTTTAACTTTATTTTGACAAACTTGGCACTCTGTTGTTGTGTATATATCTGGCCTTCTTCTATTAAGTTTTCTAAAGTTGGAAGTTTATCTATTATATACTTTATAAATGCACATTTTTTTGTACTACTTCTTCTCATTGTGCAATGCACTCTTTTAGTCATTTTTAGTCTTTTTCAAAATTGTGTCCAGTCATAAATCATGATTTCTGTTTTTGGTTCTAACTTTTTGATTGCATTTGTTTCTTTTTATTCTGCACCTAATCTTGTATTTGTTACCAATTTGCATAACAATCTTGCTGGTATGTCAGTTCATTTGTTTTTTCACTCTAAACAGTACTCTATTTCTTTACAACTAACTTTCTCTATTTGTATTACTTTCTTACTTGTCATTCACTTCTTTGCAAGGCTATTAGCTTTGTTATTCTATTTGTTCTTGCTATGACTTTTAACTTTTACTAACTTTATCTGTATACTTTTTGTGTTAATAAGATCTATGATCTTCATTATCCATATCATATTTTTCTTCTTAAGAATTTTTGTTCTATTTATTTGCTCTAAATCTCTACTAATATTTCTTATTGCAGTATTATTGTCTGTATATACTTCTACTTGTCTTTCTCTTGGTATTGTTAGAATTGCTGCCTATACTGCTACTAATTCTGCTATTGTTAATGTTATTCATTCTTCTAGTTCTAATAATGTTTCTTCTTCTGGCTACTCTTGTGTTTTATTTGTTTTAATCTATCTTATGCCTATGCTTCTGCTTTGTGTTTCTTCTTTGGTCTTTATATTTGTGGCACTATCCATATATATAATATATTTGTCTTTGTTTCTTGATAGGTTTCTTCTGAATATCTTCAGAATTTCTTGTTTGACATTTTCATTTAGTTTCTGTTGCTTAATTATTTCTATTTCTAACTCTTCTATCATCATTAGTCCTTCGAGTTTTTGCTCACTGTTTTTCAACCATTCTGTTTCTACTTTTTCTATCAACTGATCTATAGCTATCTTAATCTTGCTATTTCTCTTTTTTATCGATATGTCAGGGATTACTCTAATCTTGTTGTTTATTCTTATCTATTGCTAACAACTACCTTCTTTCTGTCCTTTTTCTTCTGTGTATCCATTACATCTGCTAATTTCTGTTGCTATTTTATCTTCTTTATTTTGCATTTGCCAATGTTCTAATAAGACCTTTTTTTTTTTCTTCTTTATTATTTTTTCTAATTGTCTGCTATTTTGTATACCATATATTATTCACTCTGTTTTTCTCTTATTTTTTGTCATGGCCTTCTATATCATTTTTATCACTTGGGTATTATGCCTGTTTGTCTTGAAGTATTCTTTGATCTTTCTATTTGTTGGCTCTTTGAGCACTTTGGACTCTATTTTTTTAAACTATTTTGCTTTTTTGCCTTTACTTGAACATCCACCAAAGTTTTTAAATTGTTACTATGTGACCAGTTTCTCCCTTTTTGTATCGAGCAGTTGGTTTAGATAGATTAGACCTGCTTCATTTATCTTCATTTTACTTCTTTCTACAAATGTGTTTCTAACAGCTCTCATATTTTAGTACTATATCCAAATATTTTCTATAAGTTACTTTCTGTCCTTATGCTTATTCCTAGTTTTCTTGCTTTTATTACTGTCAAACATACTAAGTTGTTTTTCCAACACACTTTGTTAGCTAATACTTCTTCTAACTTTCAAATATCTTCTGTCAAACCTGCTTTTTGACAATCTTATGTTATTCTTGGTTTTGTTAACTGACCTAGGTTGTCTCATCTGTTTAATCTTAATATCAAGCCACTCACTTGCTTCATTAATAGCTTTTGTTGTAATGTTCTACATCTACCAAGGTCTTTATATTCTATTATGCAATTTTCTAATATTCTTTGTAAAGTGCTTTTTTGTTTTGCTAAACATATTATTAGTTGATATATTTCATGTATTCTTTTTTCTGAGATTTTAGTCAACTGAAACATGTAGCTCAGTTTTGGAATTATTATCATATTGTTTATATATGTGATCTGGCTTGTTGTCATTTTTTTGTATTTGAAATCTTTTATCATCTGACTAATTATCCTTTTAGCTTTCTATTTAACTAGTACTTCTCACATTCAGTTATTTAGCCATATTCCCAGTAACCGAACAATTTTGTTTCTTGGCTCTTCTTTTATATTGCTTTTGCCAAAAGCTACTTTTTTTTCTTCCTTTTTAACCTTTGTGTTCATCACTAGCAGCTTTGATTTTGATCCATTAATCTCTATATCATTCATCTTAAAAAACTTCTTAGCTACTTCTAAAATCTTTAAAAGCTGGCCTTTGCTGTTTGCAATCCATGTTGTATTATCTGTGTATGCAATTGCTACCTGGCAGAATTTTGTAACATTATTGCATTGCATTTCTTCTTTAATTTGTTGTTTAACTGTATATCCTAGACTTTCATCTTCTTGTACTTTCTCTAACAATAGATCATAGAAGAGGTGCCATATTAATGGTGATATTACTTCACCTTGATCTATTCCATCTCTTGCTATTACTTCTTCTGTTAAGCTATAAGCTGTAATTATCCTTAGTTGTCTTTTGTAGAAAAGATTTAAAATGTATTTTATCATTCTTCTAGGAATTTTGACTCTTTGCAATGCCATTTTGAGACTTTTAAGTGAGACTGAGTTAAATGCTTTTTTTATATCTTGTAGAAGAATCTATACTTCTTTGTTTTTTTCTTTTGCCTCTTTCATTATCATATTAAAGATATGCATTGATTGCTCTGTTGAGTTTTCTGGTAAACCTGTGTAGTTTGGTCTCTTAAACACTTCTCTTTCTATAAACACTTTGGCAAGTCTTTTTGTTATTACTTTTGTTATTGCTTTCCTAAATGTTTTAATCAGAGCTATTGGATGAATATTGTTTAAACTGTATCCCCATTCTATATCTTTTGGTATTGAATAAACTTGTACAATTTTCCACTTAGTTGGTATCTCTCCTTTCTCTAAACAGAGATCAGCAAAGGCTTTAAAGATTTCTTGTGTTTTCTTTCCTGCTCATTTGATTACTATGTAGCTTATATCAGATATACCTGGAGCTGTTCCTGTTTTAAGTTCTCTCAGTACTTCTTCTCATTCTTTTTCTTTGATGCTTTCTTCTAATTTTATATACCATTCTTCTTTAATGTGTTCTTGTGATTTGTAAACTTATTTTTACCTTTCTGACATTTCTTCTAGTTTTGCATCTTTCATTCTGAATTGTTTCTTGTAATGTTCTGCTATACCAATCTTAACTAACTTTGGTTTACTGTTAAGTTTGTCAATTCTCCTTCTTGTTCAACAAATCTGTTAAGTGTTATCTTTTTGTAGGGTTTGTTTAACAGACTGACTATTATCTTTCTTTATCTGTTTTAATCATTTCATATTTTTTGTTTATATTTTCTTCTATTTGTTTTCTTTGTTCTTATTTCTATTCTTTCCTTTTTTTTTCTTGCAACAGTTTCTGCCAACCTTTCAAGTCTTCTATCCAGATGCTTAACCATTGTCTATGTAATTTTGGCAGCCTCACACCTTCCTTTCCTTCTATTATTTGTAGTTTTTTATTTATTTCAGTTCTTTCTTTTTTTGTTACTTTCTAACTTTCTCTTGTTCTTGCATGTTTAATCAATCTTTGCAGCTCTACAATGTTCTTTTCTTGGCATTGCTTCTTTTGATTGTTTCTTCTATTTGTCAATGTGTTGTATATCTTTTTCTTAGGCAGATGCTTACTAGCTGCTATAATAATTACCTTTTCTAATATATCTTATATGCTGTTTATATTGTTTCTTTCTTTTCTTTGGATGTTCTTTAGCACCTTCTTAACTTCTAACTGTTTCTGCAACTCTTGAGTGTACTTTTCTCAGTTCTCTTCTTTTGCTTAATCATATAGATATACTGTTCTTGATTGTCTTTTTTTTTTGATTTCAGCTTTGCTATTTCTTGTCATCATGTATTTAATCCATATTTCTGTTTTTACTATTCTATGATCACTTTCAGTAATTCCCTCTGCATCTTTAATTTTTGTCTTCTGTAGACCTGAGGCCAGTTCTTCTGATACCTATATATAGTCAATTCTTGTTACTGCTTCTCTATTTGACCATGTAAATTCTTAACTTATTGGATGTATATCTCTGTAACTATCACTAAAATTCTGCTTTTTCATCTAATTAAAAATCAGTAATCTTTTGAAGTTTGTTGCTTGTGGGTGTTGTCTGTCCAATACATTATTCACTGTATAGTTGAAATCACCTAAAATAATTATTTGTGTCTGTTTCTTTTTTTTGGTAACTATTTTTACTATTTTTTGTTGAATGTTTTTTTCTATTGCCTTGTTATTTGGTGTTATATAAACTCCTAGAACTACTAACTCCAATTGCTTAAAGTATAGTATAAGCTCTATTATATACTTATTTATCTTTTTGACTGCATTCATATGCTTTTCCTATTGTTTATAGATTATAATGCCTATATCTGATCTCTTCTTTTTGTCTTTTGCTGCATTTGACCAAAATCCTATATATTTTCTATTTACTGTCTGCATTAAGAATCTCCTTTCTCTTTCTATAAGATTTGTTTCTGTGATTTCTAATATTGTGATTTCTTCTTCTTCTGCTCAGCTCAGCAGATTATCAAGTTTCTATCCTTTGGTTTTAAGTTTATTAACATTGTGACATGCTATTTTAATCTTCTTTTTTTCTTCTTTTTATCTTTCTTTTAGTTGTTCTTATACTGTCTTTGCTGTTTTTTCTTTTTCTTTTTCCTTTTCTCTCCTACTTTTTTCTTCTTTTGAATAAGGATGTGTTTTTCCTTTCTGTTCTCGAAACTTCTTCTTTCATTTTGTAAGAACTCTCTTATCTTCTTATCATATTTATAAATTCAACTAAGGTATCTTTAGGAGTAATAGGCTATGTCTTCTTCTATCAAACCACTTACTTTTTCTAATTTTTCTAGTCTTTCTAAAATTTGGCCTAGCATATCTTCTATATATGTGTTCTTTCTTTACTGATACACTTTATCTTTCTTTTCTTTTTTCTCTTAATTTTTTTCTTTCTTGTTATCTATGCTTTTATATCTTCTTTGATTTTTAATGCTATGTTTTAGACTATTATTTCTTTCTTCTATCATTTGACCTTTTGGTTTTAGGTCTCTCCAATCATTTTTCCTGTTCATATATATTTTGCTTCATTGATTTCTTTCTTTACTTTCATCTTCTCCTTTATTGAAAATTTGACTTAATCTATCCTAGCTTCTTTCTCTTCTATTTTTGAAGTTTTCTCTTCTTTTTGACTCTTTTTTCCTTTCATTAACCCAGTATACTCAAAAATTGTTATACATAATTGGTTTTGATTATGTTGTCTTC
Source organism: Cetraspora pellucida (assembly GCA_910591915.1). Taxonomy (NCBI): domain Eukaryota; kingdom Fungi; phylum Glomeromycota; class Glomeromycetes; order Diversisporales; family Gigasporaceae; genus Cetraspora; species Cetraspora pellucida. Next base: position 9,142 of record CAJVQA010012466.1, read on the forward strand.
ATGTCTTCCTCTGTTGCGAACATAATTAATGCTATTCTTCTTTGATTTCCATTTCGGTTTGGTAGAATGTATACTAATTTTGCTTCTTTACTTCTTAAGCATCATAATAATAAGATTTCTGAAGCATTTTCAGATAGTTCTGTTAGTTTGGCTATATGTTTTTTTTGTTCTTCTCTTGCTTTATGTTCTTTTTTTTCTTTTATCATTCTCACCAACTTATTATTATCTGCTGGCAATGACTATAGGATATTTTTTTCTTCTATGTTTTGTGTTTGTATTACTGCTAAAGCCTTGTACTTGAATCTTTTGATGCATATTATCTGCACATCTTTGATTCTTCTACAAAATATTCTACTCCTTTTTTGTTTATATTAGCTAATAGGTTCCATCTTGTTAGATAGATTACATTGCTGATGAGTTTTTCTTCTTCTTCATATTCATCATTGTTTGGTTTTTCTCTGCTAATGTCTTCTTTAAACTTCTCTTTCCTAAAACTTTGTATATGTTTTCTTTTATCTTGTTGTTCTTTCTTGTATTCTTTGATTTTTCTTTTTTTTTTTCTTTTTTCTTTTCTTCATCTTCTGGTATCATCTTGTACCAATCACTTTCTTTTTTATTAATTCTTTATATAGCTTCATTTCTGCTATAATTACAGTTAAAGACTACTTCTATCTACAGATTTTCTCTTTTGAATACTTTATTGATATCTTTCACATGCATATTATTCTTTAGAGACTACCTAATAAACTTTATATACTCTTCTTTTGTTTCTCTAAGAACCTCATATGCTGATATATTGGTGATTAGGCTGTTGTTTTGATTACAATTTCTTCTACTTGGTGCCTATACTTTACTGAACTATTTGATTTTTTGACCATACAAATTTTATATTATAATTATATAATTTTAATATAATAATAATATAGTTTATAAATAATATAAAAAATATATAA
>CAJVQA010012467.1:0-10094 GCA_910591915.1 Cetraspora pellucida
TCAATATATTTATTTAATATATAGTAATTTCTTATTTTGTATATAATTATAATTATATAACAACTACTTGATTTCAAATTCTCTTTAGCATATTATAATTATTTTATTTTCATATTTACTTAGTATAACTATTCAGCATTTATTTTGTATTAAAAATGGTTTCTACCTACTCAATATAACTATTTAGCATTTATTTTATTTTGAAAATAGTTCTATACCTATTCAGTATAACTATTTAGCATTCATTTTGTATCAAATATGGTTCTGTTCTACTTAGTATAACTATTCAGCATTTATTCTGTATTGAATATAGTTCCATACCTACTTAGTATAGCTATTTAGCATTCATTCTGTATTAAATATAGTTCTGTACCTATTTAGTATAACTATTTAGCATTTATCTTGTATCGAATATGGTTATGTACCTACTTAGTATAACTATTCAGTATTTATTTTATATCGAATATGGTTCTGTATCTACTCAATATAATAATTTAGCATTAATTTATTATATTAGGAAAACAGGTGTTGTTAGTGTCTAAAGCTTTTAATTTTATAAGATTTTCTATTTTGTTGAACTAATTCATGTTGATCTGTTATTAATTTAAACTCTGATTGGATATATATCATGTGAGCAGAACCCAAAACATTTTTTGTATTTACATCTTCATTGTAAGTTCTCACTATACTTCAGACAATAAACTTATTATTTAGTATATATATATTAGATTCAGTATATTATTTATAATTTTCTTTATTATTTTTAAATATATTTTTTTATAGAGTTGTCTTAATCTTTACCTAATATTAATATAAAAACATATATATAATTAAATTAAAAATCAATCTAAATTAGATAAAATGAAAATATTTAGCAACAGCATATAGTTTTGCACTGTTTGTAACAATCACAATTATATTTATATTTATATTCTTTAATTCATTAATCATATCTTCTATTTTTTTCATTACTTTAAGATAATTCTTTCTTTTTGTACTAATATCTATTGCTTTCCATATATAAGGTTTTTTTTTTAAAGTAACTACCATTACATCTATCAGTTGTTTATTATTAACATTTATTTATTTATCAAATATAAAAGTAGTATCAACAAAATTTTCATAAAGAGCTTCATACATTCCTATATTATATTCAGAAATAGCAACTTTTAAAGATAGTTCACTGAGAGTCTGATGATCTGAAAGTTTTATAAGAAGATTTAAAAAATTAAACAATTCATATGCTTCTAATTTATTTACCCAATTAAAAGCCCAACTATAAGCAATAGTAAGTCTTAACAAAAGGACTTTAAATTTTTTATAATCTTCTTGTGATAATAGATGAACAATATAATTGTCAAGTAGGCCAAAGAAAGAGGAAGATCATACAATAGTTTTTCAAGTAAATGATTGTAATAAAGTAGTTATGACATTATATGATGAACCTAAAAAAACATATTAATAAATATTTTATATATAGTAACTTAAATAAATTAAATTAATTTATTTTTACAAAAGAAGGAACCATCGATATTATACAATTAATTTTTTACTCAGTGTGCAATATATAAAAAAATTATTTTACAATACCAGATTATTCTGTTAGTACATGTTATAATTATAACTTCACATTATTTTTATTATTATAAAAATGATATGAGATTATAATTATAATATGTACTAATGGAATTATCTGGTATTGTAAAATAATTTTTTTATATGTTGCATATTGGGTAAAAAATTAATCATGTAACATTAATAGTTCCTCTTGTTTATTCTTACTAGATTGTTTAGTTAATTTATTATTAGACAAGTCAAAGACTTTTTGCCTCTTCTCAAGAGTTGTATATGTTTTATAAAATTTATGCATTTTTTAAGATGCCCAATAACTCTATCTTTTTTATTTAGAAAATATGTTTTTTTCTTATTAATCTTACTCAATACATTAACATATGCCTTACAATAAACCTTATAATTACTTTTATTAATCTTTTTTTTTATATTTCTAATAATATAAAGTTTTAACAAATCTATTACTACTTTACAGTTTTTTTTAAATTAGTAGCTATTTTGAAAAAAAACTCTCAATTTTATTAATATATTTATCTTTTTTATAAAAATAAATTTTTTTAGCACTAAATACAAATTTGTTTAGCAAAGTATAGTTTGTTAATTATTAATAAACACAGATTATTTATTAAAAAATTTAAAATATAAAAAGATGAACTCAACTAATAAGGTTTATATTATCATGTCAAAATTCTGACAAACAGAATCCAATAATAATCTAATGCAGACTAACTTGTTAGGATTTTGACCTTACAATTGACCCAAATTTGTTATTGCTTTATTTTATTTGGATTTTGTACATTATTTATAAGAAAACAGATAAGGCTTCAGCTTTGCATCATATGTTGCATGCATCATTAGCTTAATTAATCAGGTATTACTCTCAGTTAAGATCAAAATCTTGACAAACAGAATCCATTATCATTTTATTTATTTAGGCTTTATGTATTATTATATTATTGCTCTTTTCATTTAAGCTTTGTTTAAATACATATAATTTTTAAACACAATATGTAAACATTTGAACATTGTCTAATGATACAGAAAATCTGAAACAATATTTAAATTTTAAGTAATAAGACAATGCTATATTAGCATGTTTAATTTAGCTAGATTTGATCAATTTATGATTTTTTTTGTCTTCATGATTATAACATTAGTAATGGTTATATTTTGTGAAATTCATTGAATAACTACTTTTTTAAAAATAAACTACATGAAATTATCTTTGCTTATTTGTATAAACTATTGCCAATTTTTTTAATATGGTTATAACATATGTACTAATTACCAATGCATAGACATAATCAGTATTGTTATGCAGACATAGACCAGACAACTATGTTCAAAGCAAGATGACATTGTTTGATAATCAACCTATTAAATTCAATAATTCACTTTATATATAAAATATATTACAGTATATATTAATAAATTTTATTTATATATTATTACTATAAATATATTAATTTTACATCTTTGCCTTATACAGTAATGAACTCAACTATTGATATAGCATAAATTTATACTTAATCTTTTATTTTTTTTATTTTGAGATTCCAAGTTTTATTATACAACAAAGCAAAAGAAAAATATTAGCTTAATGATTGAAGCAAAAATAAAAAAAGAAATACAAATAAAAAAAAAAATAAACTAAAAAAAAAAACTAAAAACTGGTATACTTATACCAGTACTATATTCTCTCTGGCATTACCAACTCTATTTACATTTTCTAGTAACTTACAAGATGAAGGAGTAGTAGTTAGAAAATAAAAAAAAAACATAAAAACATAAAAATAAGAAAATAGAAATTAGCATACCAACTTTATTTATGTTCCACTGTGACCTACAAGAGAAAAAAAGTAGTAGTTAAAGAATGAAAGAAAAGGAAAACAAAAAAATATGAAAATAAAAAAGTAGAAACTAATATACTTATCTTATACCAGTACTATTTTCAGATCTTTATTACAAACTTCATTTATGTTACTCAGTAAACTACAAAAAAAAAGAAAGTAGTAGTTAAAGATAAAGGAAAAGAAAAACAAAAAACACAAAAACAAGAAATTAAAAGCTGATATACTTGTCTTATGCCAGTCTCTCTATTACTAACTTTATTTATGTTCTTTAATGACCTACAAAAGAAAGAAGTGATAGTTTAAAAAAGAAAAAAAAACAAGAAACACAAAACAAACAACATGAAAACAAGAAAGTAAAAACTGGTATACTTATTTAATTATACTAGTACTGTTTTTACCTGGGCTCAGATCTCTATTACTGACTTCATTTACATTCTCTAGTAATTTATAAAAGAAAGATAGTAGTTAAAGAAATAAAAGAAAAGAAAAACAGAAAAATGTAAAAAAAGAAATAGAAACAAGAAATAGAAACTAGTATATTTATCTTATATCTTAGTACTATTTTTTTCTAGGATCAGAACTTCATTGCTAACTCTATTTATGTTCTTCAGTGAAACTCAAATCTCTATTACAGAATTAATTTACATTTCCTAATGATCTACAAAAGAAAAAAGTAATAGTTAAAGAATGAAAAAAAAGAAAACACAAAAACAAGTAAGTAGAAACTGGTATACTTATCTAATAGTACTATTTTTCTGGATTCTAGAGCTTATTATATTAATAAGCCTGAAAAGAAAATAATGTTAGTAAAAAAACACATGGCTAAGTAAAGAAAAATTTATAAACTGGTACTTATATCAGTTCATTTTATCTGTCTCAATGAAACATTAACCTAAAGTGCCATTTTATAAAACAAAAAAAGTTAAATAAAAAAAAGTTTAATAAAAAAAATTAAGATAATAAAATGACAAGTGGTACATATGTATGTAAATCTAATGTTGAATATTGGACAATGTTTGCTAGACAATGTTCAACATTCAAGCATTTAATTAGGTAATCATTTCAAGACTGAAATGCTTATCCAATTAAATGCTTGAACATTAGACATTGTCTGCCAGACATCTGTATCTATTATTTTTTATGTAGACAATGTTTGATAACAATTTATATTTTTTGAACATATAGCAGACATAAATATTGGATAATGTCCAAATATGTTCATGTTTAAGTAATATTTATGAACAGTGTCTGTATACATTACTGCCTATAGGTCTATAGACTTTTCTGTTAGAAAATTTTGATAGAGTTTAAAGAACTTTTTTTTTGCTATAAAGAAGTTAAGAAAGTTATACTATTAAGTATTAATATATAGTTGTAATTGATATTATATATGTTAAAAGCTATTAAACAAAGCTTGGTTAGTTGGTTAATATACAGTCTAGTTATAAAAGTAAGATTGTATATGCTTTTTGATAAAAGTAGAGTCTGTAATGAGTTAGTTAAAAAGTTTAATATTGAAGAAATAAATTAAGACTTAGTATTAATTAAAAATGCTATTTATAGCTTGTTTAAGATGTGTTAAGTATTTTACATCTTTTTTTTATAACTTGTTGAATTTGTTAATAAAATAATAGTGAGTTTTTTATATAATAAGCATAATATAGTTGTTTTTAAATATCTTATATATGTTAAATCTGTATATAGATTTGAAAGTGATTATCTGTATTAAGAACTTAAAAGTTGCAATAGGATCTGTTATTAATATTCTAAATTTTAGAGTTTATTATATTAATATTAAGATTGTTGTAAGTTTGTTTAACAATCTTTATTAAATGTTTAAGCTCTTTAAATAATATGTAAAGTAAAATAAAATAAGAGAAATATTAATAATTGTAGTTATATTATAAGTTTTTTTGTTAAAGATAAAATATATTGCAGTATTATTGTATATTCAATCTTGTGCTAAGTGGCTTCAATGTTTTTATAAGTATTGTTAGTAAGTGAAATATTGTATAAACTAAGAAAAAGTCAGAAAATCCTGTCTATTTGTTTGTTAACATAGCTTTGTAGTTAAAGATTCTATAATTAATGCTGGTATAATGAAAAGAAAGTTTGCTATATGCAATAGTAAAGGTTCAAATAGATGTAAAAATAGAGTGATTACTAAGTATTGAGATATTGCTATCATCAAATTTATATAAAAGAAAAAATTAAATATTAAATAAGCCAGTTTAAATATAATTAATATAATTATAGCTAGTATTAATTGATTATATATAGTACTTGTTATCAATATGTATATTAAGATTAAACATGTTGAAATAGTATAAATAGTTAATAAGTTGAAAATTGAATAATAAGCTACAAATATTATTATATATATTAAAGTTTCTAAGTATTATTAAATGCAAATTGTATTGATAAATTTGTTGAATCTATATAATAACAGTATTTGATATATTGTTATATTTTTTTATATCAGTAAAAAAAAGATAAACTGCTATAATTCAAAGTTTAATTTTACTTTTAAAAAAGAGGTTCAAAGTAATTGCTTCATTAGAATATGTTTAGTAATTATATATGTAAGATTGTAGATAATTATAGATCATAATAATAGCATCTTCTTTTGAGCTTTTTAAGTTAGACCAGAAGTAAGTAAATAAGTTGTTGTTATGAAAACAAAGGTTAGTATTGTTAGCAATTTTGGTTTTAGTAATACAAATAATGTAAATATTATTATGAAGATAATAATTCTGCCAAGTTTTTCTATTAGTTACTATATTAAAACCTCTAATATTATGTATACAGATGTTTAAATAACAGTTATATAAAGATTGTATTAATGTAAATACTTGTAGTATTATATAGCTATTAAGAAATAAATCAAGCAAAATAGGAGTAAAATTAAAAGAATTTGATCTAAAAGAAAAATTATAGAAGATATAAAGAAGATAAAAGTAAATAACAATATGATTTGACAAAAAGAATTATTAGAAAGATATATATGAGTTTTATAATAGGTATTACTAATCAAAAAAATAATACTAAAAATAGTGTTATTGTGATTATGTTTGTCAATATATTGTATAAAAGATTGAATAGTTTGATTATAAAAGAGAAGTAGTAAGTTGTAATAAAGAAAAAAATTTTAAAACATATATAAAAATTATAAAAGCTTAAAGATATTGAAAATGATCTTTAAGGTTGTCTTTTACAAGATCAATCACTATGTGCTCAGCTTTTACAACTGTACAAAATACTATAATTTTCTCTGTGCATTGGATCTGATTATTATTATTCTAGTTTTTTATATAAATAGGCTTTATTATATGTCTACTTATATTATTTTTTTATTGATTACTGTGAATGTATTATTTAATAAGATGGTGGCTTTATCTATGAATTTTGTAAAAGAAAAATTTATTAAAAAGGAGCTTGTTCTTTTTTTTTTAGAAAGAATAACTCTGCAATAGATATAGATATTTTAATTTTAATATTAAATTTTTATATAGAATTGTTTTAGCTTCTGGTAAAGCTTTTTTTTGTAAAATTTGGTTATTGCAAAATAGTTGGAAGATATATTATAAGTATAGTCAAAGTATATAATAATATATGCAAGAAAGTTAGTATCAATAAGTTTAGATATAAAAAAGTTAATAGCCTATTATTTGTCTATTTTGTTAATATTGTAATTTTTTGTAACAGTATTTTGATAGATAGTTAAGTATTAATAAAAATAAAAAACTTAATATTTTAGATTAGTTCTAATAAAATTAACAAAACAAATATACTTTTTTGTTTTTGCTACTAGTATATCTAAAACATTAGTAGAGATTTGTTTAATAAATATAGCTTTGTATTTTTCTTTGATATAAAATATTAAAGTATTAAGAAAAAGTTCATTTCAAGCTTCAATTTTCTTTAGATAGATGTTGTATAATGTATCAAATAAGTTTCTAATTAGTTTGGATAAGTAGTAAATATGTTGTAGCTTAGAGTTTGTTTTTTGAATATTGTCAGTTTTTTTTATTATCAGATTCCTTTTTTTTGTTTTTAGTTGTAATTGACTTGAGATAAGAATATTTAAGATTAGTGCAAATAAGTATATAATGCTTGGTATGTTTAAAGATTTCATTATATCTTTAATAAAGATAGTAGATTTTTTGAACTCAATAGTAATAGCTAAGAGTTTTTTAAGATAAGAAATAAAATATTGTCTAAATTCATATTTGAAATATTTGAGACTTTGGTTTTGTTGATAGTATTGAAAAATTAATAACTGTATATAGAAAAATATTTTCAAATCATTTATTAAAATAGTTGATTAAATTTTTTAAAGACAGTATATTGTATTTTTCAAAAAATAAAGTTTTAAAAAGGTTATAAAGTCAAGTTTAATATTAAATTAGTTATTTATTTAATAAAAAAAAATTGATATTGTTAATAATCTTGAATGTTATATTAATCTTTTGGGTCTAAGTTTAATATATTCTGTAAATTTAATATAGTTAATTTTCTAGTAATTATTAGAGAAATATAAATAAAGTTAGACAAGATTGATACAAAATTATAGGTTTGAATAAATAGAATAGTAGCAGGTAAGGCAAATATTTTTAGATAATTAAATTTAATAAAAAGAACTATTATAAATATGAAAATGTATTTTTTAAGTGTTTCTTTAAGAATATTAAATAAAACTGTAACAATTTTTTATTATCAGCATTATGATATTAGATTAAATTTATAAGAAATTATGGTCTAGTATTAGCTATTTGTCTAATTAATAGATAAAAGCTTGCTTTAAGTATATATTAATTTTTAGATGCTTTTTTGATAATTTTAGCAGAATAAAAATTATAAAAATGTTTTTTAAAAAAATTGAAAAGTTTATAGAATATTTTTGGTTGTAATTTTGTATGATTCACATTTTATTAATAACTAAAAAGTTTGCTAAAAAGTTATATGATAAGTTGAGCTTGGGTCTTGTTATTTGGTTATAAGTTAATGTTATTAAAATGATTTTTAGTTAGACTGTTGTTTTTATTATAAAGATAAAACTTGATGTAAAGATTGTTGTTATTGTAAATTGTTAGTTAGTATATTATAGTTGCTATTGTTTTTTTTTTTTTTTTTACCTTTGGCAGCTATGATGGTCAACTAGTCAGAAGTTTATTTATAAATGTTTAGTACAAACAATATACAAATAGAACTATATCTAACTCTATATATTATTATCATATAATTACTTTAATTGGCACCTATAAGCAACCTGCTACACCAAACTTGCTAAAGTCTGGATCAAGCTTATCTGTTTGCCACCTTACAATTAAACAGCACCAATCTGATACTATTTGTTCATAAAAAAATAAAAAACCAAAAAAAATTTTTTTATTAAGAGAGAATGCATTAAAAAAATATATATAGAAAAAAAATATAAAAAAAAAACAAATATTAAAAAATAAAAGAAAAGAGGGTTGCTGATAAAGACCAGACAAATAGTTACTAATTATAAAGGCTGTGTTAGCCTACTAAAGATTATATGTTACTAAATACAATAATCTCTACTTTAACTTTATCTAATTAACATATTTAATACTAAAGCTTATATCTTAAAAGAAACAATTTAACCAAAACTGAACTGGCAGAGAATTTTCCATGTGCCAGACACCTCAACTCCTTGTTACTAAATCCATCTTCATGTATGACTCATTATACTTTTTATCAAATCTTACATTTCAACACTTGTCACATTTCTGACCAATCATCTTATCTTTTGCTAAAAATCTCTAATCTTGTCTTATTGTTGTGTTTTTTCAAGACATATGTACTTATGCTTTATCTGCAACATGGGCCCTTTCCAAATAAAAATGATAAACAATCCTGATTTGGAAGGATTAACAATGCCAATTTCAATAGAAGTAAGCTAGATTGCCTACTTTTCAATAAAAATTTTTTGAAAAAAAATAGAAAAGAAATTTTTTAGAGCAACAACTATAATGAGTATAGAAGTTTATATTATACAAAATAGCATATCCAACTAGGCTTTTATTTTTGCTACTGCTCAAATATAGCTTGACAAAAACTTCTTTAATTGTAGCCAAAGTTATTTTTTCAATAATTCTATAGACTTCTACTAAAGAGCCAAACCTACAAAAAGCTGTCTTTTTCAACTTTTTTTCATATAGTCCATATGCAATTTGAAACTCTTGAACCCAGATGCTATATAGTGAAGTTTTGTTATATATAAACATACTAACTATATAATTTTTATAGGTTGGTATGTATTGGTGCAGAGAATTATCAGGCATAGTTGCTATTGTTTAATAGATTGGAGTTGTCAATATTCATATTATTATTAGTATTAGTTATTTTTGCAAAGATTAATAAAAAAAATGCAAACTTAAAAGTAAGAAGATTATTTAAGTAATAACCATTCAAGAATTGAGTGAGTTATTGAACTGAAAACTTGTATTATAAAAAGAAATCTTGTTTAGAGTTGTTGATAGATTAAGATTTAAGTTAATTAGTTAATTTGGTTTGTTTATAAATTCAACAAAACAGTTATTATAATATGCTTTATTTTTGTAAAATATAGTTTTTTTTTTTTTTTTTAAATATTAAGGTGAGTACTTGCAACCCAGGATTTTATTAATAGTACATTCAGCTAAT
>CAJVQA010012468.1:0-10093 GCA_910591915.1 Cetraspora pellucida
TCCTCTTAAGAAATTTGCTCTGCAAATTTATCTTCTAAGTCTCTAATCAAAGAAGTGAAATCTTTGTCTATAAGTCTAACAACTTGTATAGCAGCCAAGTATTTTGTCTGATAGATTATAGCTTTTGGTCAAAGAGTAAAAATCTTTTGAATATAATGAGCTCTTTTTCAAATATCTTGAGCTTTGTGAGCACTATTGGTTTCCTATATTCGTTCATTAATCTGTTTCTGGTTAGCTTCATTTTCTTAAATAAGAGTTTCTAAATAATAGTAAGCTTCAAGAGTTTTGATCTGATTTTCTCTTAACTTGGCATGAGTGAAAAGTTTTTCCAAAATATCATTAAGTTTTTTCTTTCAAGTTATTCCTTTAAAAGGTGGGATTTGAGAGGCTTTCTGAGGTTCAAGAGTTTGCATAAGGTCTTCCTTTATTTTCACAAATGGGTTCTGTTCATTTAATTCTTCTTCTAAGATAGAAATCAAATTATTAATTAGTTTGTTCATACTTCCGATAAGTTAATTGATTTCATTTAAAGCTGTTTCTTCAAGCTGTAATGAAATATCGATAACTTGGTCTGGCACTTGGTCATCCCATAGTATTACATTTTGGAAGAAAATTCCTAAATTATATTAAGAAGCAGGGTCTTGCTTCCAAATAAAAATAAAATTTTGTAAGCCCTGAATAGTGTTAGATTGCAGAATAATAGTATTCATTTTTAAATAGCCAAATTGTTAATTTAGAGAAATTTGCATGATTAGATTGTCTATATATATATTTTAAAGTAATAGAAATTTTTAAAATGTTTTTCATTGTGTCACTCTCTTCCAAATTAAATTTCTTCCAGAAATTTGCTAAGTTTCAACAACAACTATCAGTTACCAAGTCTGTTTCTTATAATATTTTGCTAATTGGTCACTATTGTAATAGTTTTGTAAGATTTTTCCTTTTTTATTTTGTAACTTATAAGCACTATTTCCTAATTTCTTATGAATTATGAATGGTCCTAGTTGTTTATTCTCAAATTTTGCTGATCTTAACATTTTTAGTTTCTTTCATTGGATTCATACTTTGTCACCTACTTTAAATTCTTGTACCTTAACTTTTGCATCGAAGTATTGTTTCTGTTTCTGTTGCAATTTATCAGTATTGTTTCTTGCATTCTCTTGCAATTGGAGCAATTTGTCTATTAGCTCATAAGCTCTATGCAGAATACTGTCTTATAAGTTAATATCTTCACTACTTTCTAGTGGTGGTTTAACAGGTATTAAAGCTTCAATTGGCAGTATAGCTTGTCAATCATAAATAAGTTAAAATAAAGTATATCCAGTAGTAACATGCTTCTTTGTTCAATATACTAATAATACAGCAGGAATATAAATATCCCAATCATCTGTTCTTTTTACTTTAGCAAGCAATTTACAGAATGTTCGGTTAAATCTTTCAACCATGCCATTTGTTTGTAAATAGTATAGTAATAAGAATTTATGTTTGATTAGAAATCTTTTGCATAATATACAGATAGTTTTACTAATAAAGTTTCATCCTTGATCTGATAAGATAATTTTTGGGGTTCCATGCCTGCAAACTATTTTTTTAAAAATAAATTGTGCTAGTATAGCAGCACCAGCATCAGGCACAGCTCAGGCTTCTGGCCATTGCATTAGGTATTCAGTAACAACAATTATATAGTGATTATTTTGTTTAGTAAGAGGGAGAGGTTCTACTAAATCAATACCAATTCATTCAAAGGCTTGTCCTATTTGAATAGGATAAAGAGGTTCCTTTCTTCGTTCTTTTTAATATTGTTAACATTCTGTACAAGTACAAACATATTCTTGTACATTTCTATATATTTGGTCCCAATAATATCATTCAGCAATCTTATAGTACATGGCATCTGTTTCTAAATGTCCAATAGTAAAATGTTTATACATTATGTATAGGATAGGTTCTACTTCAGTTCATTTAATAACTCTAAGTAGATGAGTAGGGTCTTTTCTATTCTTTTTATATAATAGTTCATGCTTTGTTTCAAAATGTCTAACTTGTCAAATTGGTTGTTTTTTTTCTATGTCTGTCAATTCTTTAAAGAATGTGTTTGATTCTAAATAATTATATAAGTCAATATATTGATCTAAATTCATTGAAAAATATGGGTAATGTCTGAGTCAGCAGCCTTGAGAATGCATCTACATTGGAATGAACTCAGCCTGGTTTATGAATAATTTCAAGTTATATGGTTGTAATTTAAGTATCCATTTTCTAATTCATCCTTTAGGTTCAGCTGTCTTTAACCATTTAAAAGCATAATAGTCAGTAATAAGAATAAACTTTGCAGTTCCTAGGTATTTATGAAAATGTTTGATTGCCTAAACTATGACAGTGCATTCTAATTCAGTAGCACTATAGTTTAATTCTTCTTTTCAAAGGCTTTTACTTGCATAAGCAATTGGATGTTCTCTTCTATCTTTTCCTATTTGGCTAAGTGTAGCACCAAATCTATAATAAGAAGCATCAGTAGCTAATATGAAAGGGTACTTGAAATTAGAATAAGCTAAGATAAGAGCAATGGTTAGTCTTTTTTTTAATTCATCAAAGGCTTTTTGTTGTTCAGAGCACCATTTATATGCAGTATTCTTTTTCATTAAATGATTAAAAGGTCTGAAAAGTTTTAGATAAATTGTCTATAATATCCAGCAAGTCCTAGGAAAAATCTAAGTTGGGTTACATTTTTGGGAGGTTGTATGTTGTGAACAGCTTCTATTTTCTGAGAGTCTGGAGCAATTTTATTTCTGAATATAATATGGCCTAAGAAGGGTAGGCTCTGCATTCAAAAATTATATTTTTCAATGTTAAGATGTAATTCAGCCTTTTAAATTTTGGTAAAAACTTTCTGTAGATGTTCAAGATGCTTATCAAATATTATTGAGTAGACAATAGTGTCATCTAAGTATACTACTACAAATTTCCATGCAATTCTATTATAAACTCAGTCTATTAATCTTTGGAAGGTTGCTGGAGCATTGCAAGGTCCAAAAGGCATTATATTAATTTTGTAAATGCCATATCAAGTAATAAAAGCAGTCTTTTCTCGGTCTTTAGGATCTATATCAACTTGCCAATATCTACTAGCAAGATCTAGAGTAAGGAACTACATTAATCTAGCAAGTGCATTAAGCTTTTCATCTATTTGAGGTAAAGGATATGCATCCTTCTTTGTAACAGTATTAAGTTTTCTGTAGTTTACACAGAAATGTAATTTTCTATTCTTCTTTCATACTAATACAACAGGAGAAGTTCAGAGGCTACTAGAAGGTCTAATAAGTTTATTATCGAGCATCTATTGTATCTCTTCTTTTATAAATGTCTGTTTTGTAGGTGGCATTGAATAAGGGTGTGATCAAATAGGTGAAACATCTTCAGTATAGATTTTATGATTAACCAAAATAGTATGGCCCAATTTAGTTATATCTGATGCAAAAAGATCTAAAAATTCTTCTAATAATTTTTTAAATTTTTGTCCTTGTTCTGGTTGTAAGGGTCCAATATTTACAGCTGTTTTGAAGGTCAAGGTGTATTCTTCATAAGGAATATAGGTCTCAATAAAACATACCATTTGGAATATAAGATTGCTAGGATTTGTCTTAGGCATGTCTGAGTCATCAGGTAGTTTTTCATCTTGCCTGGGATTCTTTAAAAATTTTGAGGTCTTAAAAAAGTTTCAAAGACATTTTCTTGTTGTCTTATATGTTAAAAATGGTTTTGAAAGAATTGTAGAATTTGTGTATTAGTGTTTTGCAGAGATTGAACTTGTGTCTGCAATTGTTAAATAAGTTGAGCTTGTTGATCCAACTGGAGTTGCATCTTAGTAAAAGGTTCAATATAAATAGGGTCTGGTTCTGAAGTAAGCTTGGTGTTTAGTGAATATGCTAATGCAGTATCACAATCACTACAGTATTCTTCATGTTGGTCTAATTTTTCCTGATGCTTAACATATAAGCATTCTTTACAAAGGTCAACAGAGGTACAAAAATTGCGACATAAAGTAGCAAGAGTAAATTGTTGATTATATTCAGAATGACTAGTGTCAAAGGACTCATTTAATATTTGTTAAAGAAGAAGTTCATTATTCTCTTCAAAGGTTTCTTGTTCTCTTCATAATACTAGTTTCATGTCATTATTAGACTAGAGTTGGCTGAAATAATCACCAACTTGAGGTTCAAGAGCTTTGATAATAGTCTGGTTACTTTCCTGAAGAAGAACAGCAGCAAGGTGATATATACGAGTCTGGTTTAGGTCATATTGAAATCTAGCACTTTGGTTAGATTCTGTATAATATCTAATTCTTGTCTATAAGTTATAGTTAGGATTATAAAGAACATCCTGACTGGCTTTATAAGCATATAAGTGCTCAAGCTCACAAAACCAAAGCTCTTCACTAAGGCTTTCTAGTTGGTACATTTGAGAACAAGGTTCTGCTTTTTGGCATACTTTATATTCTACAAGTAGTCCACAACCTTCCCCTTGTGTATAAAAATAAACACTTCGAGGGTCTTTTCGATCAAGAGCATAGTGGAAGTCAAAATAGCAAGCATGACAGAAAAGTTGGTTATTAAGAGCTCTTAGAAACTCAGGTCTTTCTGGGACATGGGATTGTTAGCAGTGGTGAGTATATCTATAACTATAATGAAGTAGTCTTTGAGATTCTACTATTTCAGAGTTACAGCCATATTTATATGAATAGTTTTGCTTCTGAAGATCAGCCAAAGAACAATCAATGCTAATATATCTATAACTGTTATATAAGTTACAAATATTTTGTAGACAGACTCTAAAGAGATGGTCAGGTTGATTGCAAGTATAACAGCTGGCTCTTTTTGGTAGTTGTTAAAGACAGTGAGTAGCAATATGTCCAGATTGTTAGCAATAATTACAAAGATTGGTAGGACATTGTGCAAAAAGATAATTTGGTGATCTACAGTTTTCATACACATGTGCTTTAGATTGTCTGGTTTTACGCTTGGGTTGGTAAACAGTCTATTCTTCTGAATTATTGCTAGAAAATAGTTTAACAGATTCAGCATCAAGAGTATATGCTTCTAAGGATGTAAGATATTTCTGTTCATAAAGCTCAAGCTTATCAGAATTAGTAACAATAGGTTGAGCTAGGAGCAGTTGGTTATTTTCATAAGTAGTAGGAATGGCATGCTTTTTACCTTTTCACTTAAAGGAATAGCATCCATTTTTTCAGTTGTAACTAGCTTTGACTTTCTTGGACCAGTCATTGCCAAGAAGAAGAGAATATGAAGTAACATCTACTATTTTAACAGTAACAGGAATAGTAATTTGGTCTATAGTGATAGGTAAATCTTAAATGACTTCTAAAGGTCTAGTAGAATTACCAGTAGCTGACATAATAAGACTAGAGAAGGCTTGTTTGATTTTTAATCCTAATTCCTTAATTACCTTGTAAGCAATCATGCTTACAGAAGCACTACTGTCAATAATAGCTTGGTAAGGTCTGTTTCTAAATTGGATATTGCATTTAACAGGTGTAGTGTGAGTAGAGGATGTAATGATATTGGTATTCTTAGCTTCTTTATTTAAATATGCAGAAAGTGCAGTATGAATAGAAAGGTTGGCTAACAAGGTTTCCCATTTTTGTGAACTAATTGAAAAAAAAGAAGAAGGTATCTGATTCTGATTAAGATAATAAATATTATAATAATATGGAGAAGAAGATCAGTTAGAGGAGTTATCTAGAGTGTTTAGAGCTTCTATTTCTTTGATAATTTGACAAATAGTAGTTTCATTTATAAGATTGGCTTTTATTTCAAGAATGATTTTAACTTCTAGATCAAAAATAATTATGTCAATTATCTCTAGTAGGTCTTTGGTTATAGGAGCCTTGTCTTCGTTCTCTATTTTTCTTTTTAGTAATGCAATTAGAAATAAAATGTCTAGTGCATCTACAATAAAAACAAGTAGGTGGTTGTTTAAATTGAGATGCTTGAGTAGGGGCTTCAGCATAGTTTACAGAAGTGGTAGAAGCAAGTTGTTGTTGCTGAGCTAGGTTAATACTAAGTTGAGCAATTTGATTAGTTAATTGCTTAATAGCTTGGTCTGTTTCTGAAGATGTAGCAGTAGCTATAAGCTTTCCAGTTTCCCATCATCATGCAGTATTGATGGCAGCATCTAGGTCTGCTAGTTCAGATGCTTGAACATTAATAGCATATTCTGGTTATAATCCTTGAATAAAGAGTAAGTAACAAAAGTAGCAAGAAAGACTATAGCAGGGTCTACTTTTTTCGTAGAGATCTGAACCTATTTATATAAGCATTAACACTGTCTGTTTCTTGTTTAATATTGAATAATTGTTTTTACCAGACTGCTTTTTGTTTAGAAATACTAAATTAAGCTTTAAATAGATGTTTAAAACTTGTTTGGAGTAGCATTATCATTGTAAACATTAGGCTAAGGGTTCAAACTTTGGTATCAGTCTAGAGCAATGCCTTTTATATATACAGAAGCAAGTTCTAATTGACAGGCAGCATTTCAACAGTTTGCTGTACCAGCTCTTTGAAATTCTTGAAGCCAGATAAGTAGGTCTTAAGTACCATCATCTTGAAAAGGTTCTATAGTCATTAAGACTTGTTCATTTCTACATCCTAAAGCAGTAGCTAAGTTATTAATAGCAGTAGCTGCATTTTGTAAAGCTTAGTTAGCCTTATTATCAAGTAGGTTAGGAAAGTTGTCAAGGATAGGTGAAAGTGGAGGAAGAAGTTGAGGTTGAGGTTAAGCAACAATAAGTTGAGGTTGAACTAAAATAGGCTATGGTTGAGAAAGAGCAAGTTGAGGTGAAGGTAAAGAAGAAGAACTATCTTCAAAAGCCTGTAATAGTAGTGAGTTAATAGAAGTATGATTTGAGCTAAAGGTTTCTGTAAGATCCACAGAAGCAGTAATATATTCTTCAGTTTTAATATTATCAGAAATAAGTAAAGAAGGTATTGGAGAATTAATTAAAAGAAGCTGTTAATGAGGTGAATCAAGAGGAATATAATGACTAGCAGAATGTTCAGTAGAAGTAGCTATTTCATTATAAGGGGATAGGCTGTCTACTAAGTTAGTTAAAAGTAGAATATTAGCAGTACAGGTTATATTATATTCTTCAGTTGGAGGTAGAATAGGACTTTCTAGATCTTCTAAATGTTGACTAAATTGACCAGGTTCTTCAAAACTAAAACTTTAAAGTGTGTTGATGTGAAGGTCAAAAGCATTTTGATGTTCAAAAGGTAAGATAGAAACTTGTAAGAATGGTATATATTTTTGAACTAGTGCTAAAGCAATTTTTTTTGGATTAAAAGTATTAGATTGATAACAGTAACTAAAAATAATATCTCAAACACAAAGGCAAAGTGTGATTCGATTAGGATAGTTGGTAAGAAGAACAAAGTTTTTCTGAGTTTTAGAAATATAATACTCAGCATGGAAGTTAGTTCTATACCAAGTCCAAAATTTTCTAAAAGAGGAGTGAGAACTAGTGTGAGTAGGCCAATAACATTGAAGACAAGATAGATCTGAGTTAGTTGCTTGAAGCATATTTATAACGAGATGAGTTCTAGTTAAATGGGCATTCTGGTAACTTTGTATATTTTTATTTTTTTTTTATTATTAAGATGACCTCTTTGGTCTTTTGACTTTTATTAATCACTTATCGGTATTGTGGTTCAATGAACTACTACAGGAGAGCATACAATTGGCTGCATGTGTAACTTTTCTATATTACCTATTTAAGAAGTCTGCCTGACGGTTTCCCACTAATTGTTATACCTAACACTCCTGCTTGGATGTTCTACTTTAAATCCTCTAAATCTGTAACCTGTATTAACATCACTGATCATTTCAGATGTACCAGATCATCATCCTTAACCTTAGGACTAATTTATTCTTGAGGTAAACCCTTCAGAGCCTTCTGCACCCATTTTTACAACTAATCTAGATATTGCTATGGCAGAACCAACACTTGTGGTCAGAGCTAACCATTAAACCACTATGCCCTTGTAGAGTTTACTTAGACCTCAGCATTTACTTCACAGCATAACCCCAGTACTTTAGAATACTTAGGCCTTCACATGGGCTCAGGCTACCTATGAGTACCTATAAGTAGTATCATAAGGCTGAACTAGGGTATTAATTTTTGAACCCTAAAGCAAGAGTAAGGGCTAGAAGATCAAGCCCTTACATATGAGGGTAGGGCTTAGTTATTATTATGCCTGGCTCATATCTTAGCAGGTATTTATCAAAAATATTAATATTATACATCTAGAAGTTACATGAACATAAATGCATAAATGAAGCCAATCAAATTTGATTTCTTGTATGTATAACTTTCAAACGCACAACAAAAATAAAATTATAGACATAAATTATTAAGAAGAACAAAAATATACATAGTATTTACTTTCTAACAATTTTTTAAAAAAGGCAAGTAGATAATTTCCTATTTGATCAAATTATTAATAATAACCTTATTTATACTGATCTGGTTGCAATGCATGTTTCGAGTCATAACTTTAAATCAGGTTTATTCGAGTTTACAATACGACAGAAATAAATAAAATTAAAAATGATGTTTTTAAGAGAATTATAATGATAATGAATAAATAAGTAATAGCAATAACATGTCATGAGAAAACCTTATTTTATGACGATCTGAAACAGTATGCATATAGAGTAATAACTTTATTCAAAAACTGGTTGACAACATGAAGAAGACAAATATGTATTAGATTTAAGGAATTTTAAGAGTTTTAAGAGTTACGCTTTATTTATAACTTATTTAATATGATTTAAAATGATGTGCATATAGAGTAATAACTTTATTCATAATCGGGTTTACAACATGTCAGAGACCAATAGTATCGAATTTAAGAAATTTTAAGAGTTTTTAAGAGTTAAATTTTATTTATAATCTATCTAATACAAAACTATTAATTCAGAACTTACTATCAAAAATAAATAAAAACCATTAATAAAACCAATTAAAAAATCAACCAAACTTACTAAAGAATCTAACTAACAAAAAAAAAAATATTAACAAAACTAGCTAAAAAACAAAAAAATTATTGAACTAGACATAGATAATTATGACCTGAATAATTATGATCAGGATAACTATGACTAGAATAATTACAACCAGGATAACCATGACCAAGATAACTATGATCAGGATAACTATAATCAGGATAACTATGATCAGAATAACTATGAACAGGATAACTATAATCAGGATAACTACAATCAGAATTATCGTGATGAAAATAGCCATGATCAAGATATTGCAAATGCAAGAAGTTCTGAAGATTCTGCTTCTACATTACTTGTATCAGAAGTACCAGAGTCATCTACTACCAATTCAGTTGACTCACAAAAAATCAAGTCTTCTGTCTGAGCACATTTTTCTTTATTAACAAATAAAGAAAAAGCTGTCTGCAATTATTGTAAATACCAACTAAGTCATAAAAAAAGTACTAGAATGTCTCACCTTCACCATCACCTCAAATCATGCAAAAAGTATCAAAAATTGGTTCCAAAAGATGGTTCAGCAGAACTACCTAAAGGTTAAATACAATTGAAGTTTAGTCCATTAATAAAGCCTTCAAACAACTCAATCCAAAAAAACTTAGTTGATATAATAATTAGAGATGAACTAAGTTTTCAGTTCGTAGAAAAGTAAGGGTTTTGAATGTTATTTAATAGATTAGTGCCCAACTTTACTATTAGTGCTGATACAGTAAAACGAGATGTTATGAAAGCATATGACAAAAGAAAGACTTATATCAAAGAAATTCTTCAAAGTGCAAAAGACAAAATCTCTCTAACTTGTGATATTTGAACATCGCTTCAGCAACTTGGATATCTATCAATTACTGTGCACTTTCTTGATAAAAACTGGAATTTTATTTTTATTTTACTATCATTTAGATTAATTCCCTTTCTTTATTCTGGAGTCAATATCACCAATTGCATTAAAGTAGCAACAGATGAGTATTTGATTACTAGCAAGATAATAAAACTGTGATAATACATTTATTTG
>CAJVQA010012469.1:0-10092 GCA_910591915.1 Cetraspora pellucida
AAGCAGAAACAAAAAACAAAAAAAAAAAAAACAAGAAAAAAAATAAACAAAAATTTACAAACAACAACAAAAAAAAAAAAAAAAAAAAAAAAAAAAAAAAAGCAATAAAAGTATTAGCAGATGTCCTTTGCAAAAACACAACTCTATATAACTTAGCTCTTTCTAGTAATGATTTAACTTTGAGAAAAGACAAGTATTGGCAGAAGCTCTTTGCAAAAATGCCACTTTAACTTATTTGAATCTTAGTATCAATTCCCTTTGTTATAAAGGAGTAGAAGCTCTCTATAAAACATTACTTTAACTACTTTAAATATTATGATAATGACCATAGTTTTTATAGATGGCAAAAATGTTTTACAAATATAATACTTTAATTTCATTAAAGTTTAGGTAATATTATGAATTTTGAAATCTATAATTTATATTAGTATAAGTAATTTCTAAATAAAATAAAATGAATTGTATTTATTAAAATATGAAAAAACCAAAGTTTGACAAAAAAAATTATACTTATTATTTACAGAAATTTTTATTATTGGAAACTATTATATACTTTGAAATCAGAAATAAATAATGCATTAAAAGTTATATTTACAAAATACATATAAAAGATAAGAATTATCTTGTTAATTATTAATCGACTTATATAGCCACTTTGTAATTGGTAAGCCATTTATTCTTTTATAATAAATTTTTTAGTGAATGTATTTATAAATTATTTAATGAACAAAAGTATTAAAAACCTATTTACTGAATATATTGATTTAAAATAATATTAAGGATTATATAAGGAATAAAGAAATATTTTCTGTCACAAAAATGACAACTATCAAAAATTATTTAAGCAAGTGCTTTAATGATTTTTTTTTTGAATTTAAAAACTATTTATAAGATAATATATTAAACCAATTTCAATGAGCTTGAAGTTTTTTTTTTATTTTGAAATATGATGGTGTGAAAATTTTAGCATACTTAATACTGTACTTATATTATATATATTATTATTAACGAATTTGAATTACGTATAAGTTTGACGCACAACACATGTTTTGTTTAACATAATGCTTATTTGCCAATGAAATGCTTTAATTAATACGAATAATAAATTATGTGCAATGCATTACGTAATTTATTAATACGTAAATATAAATTAATTAATAGTTCCAATTATAAAAAAAAACGTAAATAAGGTGCATAACTTTTGTTACACTTGGACAAACGATAAATGCCCCGTTATACTCCAGGCAATCTTAATATTGTTAGTCATTTAACTAAAAATAATTAGCTTAATTTCTTCTTTTGACACTTTCGAAATGATAATATTACCTAATGAATGTCTTGAAGAAATATTCAAGTGCCTTAGAAATTACCCTAGACACTTATTTTCATTCCTTCTTGTAAATCGTCAATGGTGTAGAATTATTGCTCCAATATTATGGAGCGAACCCTTAAAATACTGTAGTGATAGAAAACTTATAAGTATATATCTTTTATCATTAAATGCCAAAGAAAAGGCTTTATTAGCTCCGTTAAATATATCACTTACCAATCATACAAAACTTTTATTTAAATATGCATCTTATACAACATATGTTGATAGTTATAATTTAAAAAAAGGAATCATACATTATCTTTACCCTGATGAATATGAAAATTATTATGATAAATTTTATAGAATATATAACGTATATGATAATATAGTTGAACCAATCGAAATTTCTTTAATTAAAATGTTAGTACGAACAAGTAAAAAATTTTCGTATTTTGATTTTGGTGGAACCATCAATAACAAATTAGAGAAAATATTTGCAGAATCATTTTTCGAAAGCACTACTATTACTTACTTGAGACTTGATGACATTAACCTTAATTTTAAAGCTATAAAAACACTAGCAGATATTCTTTTTAAAAACGGCAGTTTGGTTTCATTAGCATTTCAGAATTGTAATCTTGGTGATAAGGAAGCAATAATATTGGCGGAGGCTCTTTACGAGAATACAACATTATCTACCTTAAGTCTTTACGAAAATAACATAGGAAATGACGGAGGAGAAGAACTTGCAAAAGTTCTTAATAAAAACACAACTCTAAAGTCTTTAAATATTGGGTCTACCAAACTTGATTTTAAAACTGGAAAAGTACTTGCAAGAGCTCTCTACAACAATATCTCTTTGACATCCTTACGACTTTTAGACATGAAACTTGGTGTTGAAGGAAGCAAGGCATTAGCAGAAGCTCTTTGCAGAAACACGTCTCTAACCTCTCTGGCTCTTTATGGTAATAAACTTGGTTTTGAAGGAGTAAAAGCTATAACAGAAGCTCTTTGCAGGAATACGGCTTTAACTTCTCTGGATATTGGAAACAATGAGATTGGACATGAAGGATTGAAGGTGATAGCAGAAGCTCTTTGTAAAAGCATTCCTTTAACTTCATTGAGTCTTACGAGCAATTACCTTGGTTCAAAAGAAGCCAACTTATTAGCAGAAGCTCTTCGCAAAAACACTATTCTGACTACTTTAATACTTTCATTTAATTATATTGGTTCTGCAGGAGTAAAAAAGTTAGCAGAAGTTCTCTGTATAAATAATACCTTAACTTCCTTAGATCTCAGTTATAATGATATTTCTTCTGACGGAATAAAAGTGTTGTCAGAGGTTCTTTATTCAAATACAAGTCTAGCTTCCTTAAATCTTAGTGGCAATTATTTTATTTTTAATGATCATAAAGCAATAAAAGCATTAGCGGATACCCTTTGCAAAAACACAACTTTATCTAACTTAGCTCTTTCTAGTAATGATTTAACTTTTGATAAAGGACAAGTATTGGCTGAAGCTCTTTGCAAAAATACCACTTTAACTTCTTTAGATCTTAGTACTAATTCCCTTTGTTACGAAGGAGTAGAATCATTAGTAGAAGCTCTTTATAAAAACACTACTTTAACTACTTTAGATGTTTATGGCAATGACCTTAGTTTTTATAGATGCAATTTATTGGCAAAAATGCTTTACAAACATAATACCTTAATTTCTTTAAAGTTTACATAATATTAACGTTATAAATTTTGAATATTAAGTGGAAATATATTTAGATTTTAATTTGATTAATTATTGCAAGCGGTTAAACCAAAAAAATAAAAATCATGAGAAAAATACAAGTTAATTATTATATATTGGTGAATGTTTTAAACGTAATCTTAAATTCATGTTTGTTGATTTAAATCCATTGAAATCTGTTAAAAAAATTCTTTATTGATAATGCACTTGTACCATGTTTGTGGCGCAGACAAATACTTAAATTTAGGGTAGGGTTAGGGGCACTCAGAAAATGTGTACCAGGTTTGTGGCGCAGATCTCTTGAACTACGAATCAGATTTCATTATTAGGCATAACATAATATCTGGAAGATTCAAGATAATATAGCTACACAAGGTAGTTGCGCTAAAACCAGGAACGGATCTCCATTAGATTGTATTCGAGGTATTAATCCAGTGTTGTCACAGGAAGACTACTGGAAGGTCACTGGCAAAATTACTAAGGTCGGTTGACAGGGCTGACCATATTTTAAAA
This sequence comes from Cetraspora pellucida, assembly GCA_910591915.1. NCBI lineage: Eukaryota > Fungi > Glomeromycota > Glomeromycetes > Diversisporales > Gigasporaceae > Cetraspora > Cetraspora pellucida. The sequence goes on from CAJVQA010012469.1 coordinate 3,567, forward strand.
AAACATTTCTGCTAAATTATGATGCTAAATTATGTCATAATACTTGTTACTATTTCGATTACTAGAAAATCATATGCTTGAAAAAATTCTATACATGACTAAGATTCATCGAATACTGTCAAATAAATAACAATTATAATAATTGTCGCGGCTGAAGCTGGAAACGGAAATTTTAAATATTTTAATATGAAATTTTGAAAAATTTTTGGAGTGCATTTTTTAGCTTTTTTTTTACCGTTAGGTTAGCCTAATTTCCAGCATCAGCCGCGACAATAATTTAACGTGAAATAATTTAATTAAATTAGGTTAAATTACATTTTAAATTATAATAAAAATACGTTTATGAAAAAACATCGTTTAATAAAAATAAGCCATCGGAATAGATATATATAAAACCATTATTGTCCAATAAAAAAATTCAAAAAAAATTATCACATTTATATCAAAATCCGTGTTGAATATTAATCAACAAGACCATATAATCAAAATTTAATCCAAAAATAGATAAATAAGGTAGCTGCGCAACGAGTTGCGCCTAATCCCAGCCGTGGAAAAAGAGAAGAATTAGCATAGTTTCGGTTAGTACCAATGAAGTGTGGAATGCTGAAGTTAAAGAAAAGAGAGGACTTGCCAAAGAAAGAAGAGTGCCAATCCTGATTCGATGTACCAACCAGGCTGTCAGAACAAACTGAAGAAAAAGAATATCAGGCTAGCCTGATATATTGATGGACTGGTTGTAGTTCTACATGGGTTATCTGGATTGGAAGTTTGGTAAAAAAAACAGAGGAAAAGGCAAGGTATACTAAAGTTTCAGGGTTATGCTATTAAGTAGATTCTGGGATCTAAGTAAACTCTACAAAGATATAGCAGTTTAATAGTTAGCCCTGATCACAAGTGTTGGTTTTGTCATAACGATACCTAGGTCAGTTGTAAAAATGAATACAGAAGGTTCTGAAGAGTTTACTTTAAGGATAAATTAGTCCTAAGATTGAGACAATGATCTGAGCATTTGGGTATGACTCAGTGAGTTAATACAGGTTACAGATTTAGAGAGTTTAAAATAGAACATCCAAGCAGAAGTGTTAGGTATGGCAATTGGTGAAGAATCTTCAGGTGAACTCTTTAAATAGGTAATATAAAAAAGTTACATATATAGCCAATTGTACACTCTTCTGTAATGGTTCATTGAACTACAATACTGATAAATGATTAATAAAAGTCAAAAGATCAAAAAGGTCACCTTTGTAACTGTATCTATTAAGGGTAGATAGGTCGGGTCGAATTTTTATGTGAAACTTAAGCAAATTGGGCTATTTCTCTTTATTATCAAGAATGTAAGCGAAGCCTAACTAGCTTCCTCTTTCTCTTTACATATTTATATCGCATATTACAATACAATTACTTAATTATGACTCAATGCAATTACTTAATTATAACCTTGAATCGATCATACAATCATTACGATTCCTAATACTCAGTATTCGATCATACTAACGTAATTCTGATCTTACATCACGTTTCACGTGATATACGATCGTTCTGCAAATCTCTGATATGTGCATTACACTGCTCGTGCATTGTGCGACGTTTACTTACACTCTCCTCCATTTAAAACAGTTTCACTATTTCTCTCGAATTCTTTTACTAGATCTTTATAATTTTCGAGATTGATCAAAGGTTCCCAAGTGGCATCATATAGTGGTTGGCCTTTCCATTTTACCAAGTATTGCAGCCATCGGTAGTATGTTCTTTTGTCTAGTATGGCTTCAATTTCTTGCTATTCTGAATTTTCACTTAAGGTTGTTGGAATCGCTTTTCTCACTTCATCTTCGAATTCATTAGGGTAATAGAGTTTTATCAATGATACATGGAAGACTGGATGGATGCGTAAAGTTTCTGGAAGTTCCAATCAATATGTTGTTGCTGAAATTTTCTGGACAATCTTGAAAGGGCCTATAAATTTTGAGATAAGTTTCTTTGATGCTCTTTTCGTGCTTTTTTGTGGAATTATGTTTGATGCATTCAATAATACTAAATCTCCTTCGTTTAATTCTAGGTAATGTCATCTTTTGTTGGCTTGATCACTTTGTTTCTCTTGAGCATTTACTAACGAATCTTTTGCTATATTCATTATTTCAGTCCAATGCTTGAGTAGTTCTTGTGTGGCTTTAACATTTGTGGGGTTAACCTTCTCGTTCGTTAGACTTAGTGGTGTTCTTGGATGGTGTCCATTATCTAATTGGAATGGTGTATAACCTGTGGATCCTTGTAACGAATTATTGTAAGAGAATTCTGCGACAGGTAAAATGTCTTCCCAATTGTCTTGCTTATAGTTTACATAAGCGCGCAAGACTTCTTTGAGGATTCGGTTCGTATGTTCTGTTTGTCCATCAGTTTGTGGATGTGCTGATGTCGACATCTTTAACACTATTCCCATTATTTTGAAAAGGCTTTTCCAAAATTTACTGGTAAATTTTGGGTCTCTATCGGAAACTATGAAACGGGGTAGGCCATGGTGCTTGAAAATTTCTTTGAAGAAGGTTTGGGTGACTTCTGCTGCCATTGCAGAACTTCTGGTAAGTATTAAATGTGCTTTCTTGCTTAGTTTATCTACTACTACCATTATTGAATCGTTTCCATTTCTTGTATGTGGTAGGTGTGTTATGAAGTCCATTAATACGATTTCCCAAGATTGTGACAGAATTTCTAAAGGTTGTAATAAACCTGCTAGGGCTTGCATAGAACTTTTGTTTCTCTGGCAACTATCACAGCTTCTTGTATATTTCTTCACGTCTTTACTCATATTTTTCCAGTAGTAACTTCATCTTAATCCTTCATAGGTTTTCTCGAATCCGAAGTGTCCATTCAAGTCATAGCTTTCCTTTAATAACGGCCTTCGTTCCTTGGACTCCCTTGCTATGCATAATCTTGGCTCTTCTGTTCCTTCTCTAAAAAATAGTAATCCACTTCCTTTTATTTCGAATCTACTTACCTGCTTTCCTAGTTTTTTAGCTTCTTCGCATTGAGAGTCTTTCAATGCTTTTATAATTCTTTGGAGATAAGTATCTTCTTCATATTCCTTTTTTATTCTTTCATACATATCTGTTTCAATATTAATTTCTGTTATTGCGTTCGCTTCAGGTTTCCTTGACAACGCATCCGCTACTACGTTGTTTCTTCCGGGTCGATATTTAATGGTAAAATTGTATGCTTGAAGAGTTTCAACCCAACGGGCTTGTCTTCGTGACAATTTTGTTTGGGATTGTAGATATTTTAATGATTCGTGGTCGGTTATGATTTGGAAGGTATTTCCTTCTAAGTATACATGCCAGATCTTTAGTGCGTGGATGATTGCTAAGAGTTCTTTCTCATGAATTGGGTAGTTTAATTCTGCAGGAGTTAATTTTTTTGATTCATATGCCACTGGTTGTTCTTCGTAGCCTTGGTCTTGGGATAGTACTGCACCTATTGCTATGTCTGAGGCATCAGTTGTGAGGGTGAATGGTTTGTTGTGGTCTGGGATTAGCAATACTAGAGCGGATGTTAATGTTTCTTTAAGTTTTTTAAAAGCTTTCTCTTGTGTTTCTTTTCATTCGAAATTTTCATTCTTTTTTAGTAGCTTTGTCAATGGGGTTGTGGTGTTTGCAAAATTTTTTACGAATTTTCAGTAATAACCCGCAAGGCCTAGAAAGGATCGGAGGTCGTGGATATTGGTAAGTGTAGACCAATCTTGGATTGTCTTGATTTTCTTGGGGTCCGCTTTTACTCCTTCATGTGAGATTATGTGTCCTAAAAATTCTACTTCTTCCTTTCCTAATTCACATTTCTTCATCTTTCTGTATAGTTTATTTTTCTTTAAAATTTCGAATACTTCTTTTATGTACTTGAGGTGTTGTTCTTTTGATTTACTATATATTAGTATATCGTCTAGATATACTATAACACTTTTATCAAGCTGTTCACAGAAGATGTCATTCATTAGCCTCATGAACGAGGCGGGGGCATTCGTCAGGCCGAATGGCATAACTAAAAATTCATAATGCCCATATCTTGTTCGGAATGCTGTCTTTTGTATGTCATTTTCTTTTACTCGTATCTGGTGATATCCTGAATGGAGGTCTTTCATGCTGAAGTATTTTGCACCTAATACCTGGTCTAACAATTCATCGATACGTGGCAGGGGGTATCGATTTTTGATTGTTATTTTATTTAGTGCATGATAATCGATGCACATTCTTAATGTTCCTTCTTTCTTGGCTACAAATAGAACAGGCGCACCATACAGCGAAGTACTTGGTCTAATAACTCCTTTGTTCATATAATCTTCAATTTGCTTCTTTAACTCCTTCATTTCTGGCACCGACATTTTATATATAGGTCCGTATGGTGGAGACGTCCCTTCTTGTAGCGGTATTTCATGGTCTATGTTTCTTTCTGGTGGTAAGTTCCTAGGTAATTCGTCGGGAAATACGTCTTGATATTCCTCTACTAATTCCTTTAAAAACTCTGATACTCTTTCTTCTTTAATTTCTTTTCCAGAATCTTCTACGGAGAATACGGCGTATAACTCTGCGGTGTTCTTTGCTTCTTGGGCAAATTGTTGTCTGGACAAAAGGTTTGTATGATATTCGTTCATATCTTCTTTTACTTCTGCCTTGATTTTATAAATACAGTTGTCTTTTTTAATAGAAATTTGGTTATTTTTCCAATTAATTCTTGGGTTTAGGTCGTAGAGCCACGGTTTTCCCAGAATTAAATCATATTTTTGTATAGGTAGTACTTCAATGTCATTTCTTACATCCACAAAGCTTTGCATAGTGATTGCAACATTTGATACGCTTCCTCTGGACTCACATCGGGAGCCGTCTGCTAATTCTATTGCATTTGAGGTTTCTGTAACTAATGTTTGTAAGTGATCATTAGTTGTCTGTTGCTGTTGGGTTGTATTAGCAAGGTATTGGTTGAGTTGATTCTGATTTTGGAGAAATCTTTTAAACATATTAATAAAGTCATCTGTTGACTCTGTTGTATCTATTACGTTTTTATTTGTATTGTTTTCTTTAGTCATAGACAGTAATCTTTTTTAAAAAAAATTTTTTTTTTAACAGAGAATAGGTCAGTTTAAAGATATCTTTTATTTTATTTCTGCTGCTACCAAATGTAACTGTATCTATTAAGGGTAGATAGGTCAGGTCGAATTTTTATATGAAACTTAAGCAAATTGGGCTATTTCTCTTTATTATCAAGAATGTAAGCGAAGCCTAACTAGCTTCCTCTTTCTTTTTACATATTTATATCGCATATTACAATACAATTACTTAATTATGACTCAATGCAATTACTTAATTATGACCTTGAATCGATCGTACAATCATTACGATTCCTAATACTCAGTGTTCGATCATACTAACGTAATTCCAATCTTACATCACGTTTCACATGATATATGATCGTTCTGCAAATCTCTGATATGTGCGTTACACTGCTCGTGCATTGTGCGACGTTCCCTTACAACCTTAATAAAAAAAATAAAATAAAATAAAAATTTTATACTGATATCTTATTGCTATCAAACACAAATCTAAACTTGTACTAATTATTTTAACTAATACCATGCTGAACCATAATTAAAAATATATAAGATATTCAGATACAATATTATATTATCAATTTCCTTATTCAAAAAAACACAACAGATTTACTTAAAACTAGTAGACATATTTAATTATAATAATTATAAAATAATTTGTAATATGTTACTAATATCTTACAACATTTATATTTACTAATAGATGGCCCAAATAAAAATATAACAATATATCAAATAATATTATTACTATGATATTTATAATTTATATCTTTGCACATACAACAATACAATATATACTACAATATCCATATACACCAATTGAAAACATTCTTAAAACATATAAAGATTTAACAACTTCAAAAAATAATTATGAACTAAACATATCCTTTATCTTGAACAATCAACTTTATCTGATAACTCTATATTTTTAGATTAAAAACACATTTTATCAAGACTTGAACAAATTTCTAGAGGACATAAACCAAAATAATTTACAATATTAGAAGACAAAACTATTACATATTCTCTTACTAGAAAACTTAACTCTTATCTAAGTCTTTCACAAACTAACTTTAAATCTTTCACAACTAGGCATTATAGTTCAAAATCAAAATCATGGCTTATTACTATTGATTACAATAATAAATAATTAATAATAGAAAAGACATACAAATATAACCAAAATAACAATGCTATATCTATTACATACTGGACAATTAAAGCAAATGCATCCAATACAAACCTTATTCATTCTAACAAAATACTAAACTACTGTATATTTGATATTTCTGCTACTCTTTCTACAAAATTTTTAGGAAGAAAATAATAAAATTCTACAAATAAACTTAAACTTAATGCAAATTAAACTACCCAATTCATGAGAAAGAACTCTTAGCAATCATCCACGCACTAAAGATCTGGCATGTATACTTAGAA
>CAJVQA010012470.1:0-10092 GCA_910591915.1 Cetraspora pellucida
GATATTTATAATTATTATTTTTCTTCCTTCTTGAACAACTACCAACTATATATCAATTTATAACTGGTATTTATTATATTTTATTTTTTTCTTTTTGTTGTTTTTTTTATTTAAATAGTGCTAAATTCATATCAATTTATAATGAATATTTATTATTATTTTTATTTAAATATGGCTAAATTAATGGTAGCTGAATTCATAGCAATTTATAACTAATATTTATTTTATTACTTTTTTATTTAAATAGTTATTGAATTTATACTAATTTATAACTAATATTTATTTTTTATTTATTTTTCCTTCTATTTGTAATTATCTTTTTTTTTTTAGAAAATCATTTACTGTGAACTAAAATCGATAATTTACATGAGATTCAAAGAGACTATGACCATAAAATAATATATTTATAGAATACAATTACTATATTACAAAACTTTTATTTTACATTAGCTGATAATATTAGTGCATTGCATATCTTAAGCTGTAATATATTAATAACTAAGAAATAAGCTGAGTGGAAAGAAGAATATAAGGCTGCTACTTTATTAGCTGCACAAAGAAGGCCTGCTCCTGTGAGAAGTGTAGAGGAACCAGCAAGACAGCATGGTTTTAAGAATAATAAGACTAGAAAAAAGGCACTTTAAGTATATATTTAAATTATATTCATTATATTTTTACTTATTTTTTTAAGTCAAACCTAATTTTATTAATATTTAATATATATTTATTTTATTTTATTTTTGTTTTTTTTAATCAAACCTAATTTTATTATTAATAGCATGAACTTTCTCAGATTCTTAAAGAAAAAGGTAGAGAATTTGGCTTTAATATTGATGAAACATAACAGAAACAAAGTAACTATTTGTTTAAAACTATAATCCTTATACTATATGATCTTCTTGTCAAGTGATTTGGCACTGATCAGACTAAGTTGCTAACATGTTGAAACAGCATCTCAAATTAAAATGTAACACTAGATCTATATGTCGAGATAGATCCTAAAGCATGTACTTTGATGAATGCATATATAAAAATTACCAAAAAACTGATGTATAAATTTTTCCTTTATATATATCATGACTTAAAATTGATCTAAATTTCTAGCTAAATTTAGGTTGATTTTAAGTCATAATTTACTAAATTTTAGTTTTTAAAATTTAATTAAATTTTTTAATTTAATTTTATAAAAAATGTTTCAATAGGCTGTGGCATTCAAGTACCTTTATTAAAGAAAAATAAACAGATTTCTGATTATAATACAGAGAAAATAATACAATTATTAACAAATAATAATGTTATTTACCTTAATTAAAAAATGCTAGTCAAGAAAAGGATGAGAAAGATCATATATATGTTAATATTTATGGCTTGTCTTGGAGGTTAAAAAAGGTAATCTTTTTTGTTGGTATTATACTAGTAAAAGTTTGATAATTGATATTTAGTATATCAAATAATATACATAGTATATCATTTAACATACTCAAAACCAATCAAATATGTAACAAAATTCAATATTTCAAATCTTAATTTATTAATTGCATAAAATTTTAATTTTTTTATTTTAATAGTTAATCTATTATATAATATCCTTGATATAACTATGAAACCTAATTTCAAATGTTCTTGTCAACTATTATATATACTAATAGCATTCTGACCTAATAATGTTCCTGATTGGATAGTAAATAAAAATAAAGATGACAAAAGTAATTATAGTAATGAGGATGAAGATAAAAGTAAGAAGAAAGAGGAGAAGGAAGAGAAGAAAGAAGAGAGGAAAGAAGAAGAAAAAGTAGTAGTAAAAAAAGAGGCTATGAAAATAAAGATAATAATAATAGTAAAGATATACAGATGCATAAAAAAAGAATTGATAAAAGACTAGCTTCTGATTCTATAAAGGAACAGCAAAAGAAGTGGAGAGTTTAATCTTTTTTTAAAAAAATCTTTTTTATAAATTTTTTATCTATTTTTTTATTTTATTTTGCTAATAAATATATATAATTAGTAGCAAGTTTTAAATGCTTTTAATAAACCAGTTTTAATTATGTATATAGTAATATATATTCATTATAAATTTTATTTTTAAAATTTGACATCTTAATTCTGTATAAATTAAGATTTGCTCAGAATTCAGGTATCAAACTTTAATATTTGAGCCAAATGTTATTAGTAATTAACTGCCAATTATAAGTTGATTTATTATATTAATTAACTGTTAATTAAAATGACTGATTCTGTCTGAACTTGACTGTTAATTAATTAGCCAAATTTATACCAAATGTTATTAGCAATTGACTGTCAATTAACTACCAATTTTGACTTGTCATTTAGTATAAAATTATCCAATAATCAACAGTAGAGTTTAGACTGAATTGGCTATTTTAATCAGTAGTTAATTTTCTTATATTTGACTAGTAGATACCTGTAATAGTGGTCATACTAGCATAACTGGCAGGTCATAGGACATCTGTGCAATGTTGGAGTTATACAGAGAAATGCAAACTGACAAATTGGATATTGCAATACTAGATAAGCCCTTGTAGTTGTGTAAATCTGTTGAAATTAGATAACAAGAAGTTTATTTGAAAAGACCCAAGTAAAGAGGTAGCCAGATCTTCAATGACCCTACTGTAAAGGCTAACCTGATGAATGGATACCAAGGTCTAGTACTCAGTTATAGTTGCCAGATGGGCAAGAACCTCTGGGTTAGAAGTCTTGAGAGTACTACCAATCAGGCCATTAGAATGAACTAAAGAAAAAAAATATCAGAATGATCTAATATACTAATAGAGTAATCATAGTCCTACATGAGCTATCTAAATTAGAAGTTTAGTAAAAAGTCAAAAGAAAAGACAGGGGTATATTAAAGTACCAGGGTTATGCTATTAAGTAGATGCTGAAGTCTAAGTAAACTTTACAAGGGCATAGCAGTTTAATGGTTAGCTCTGATCACAAGTGTTGGTTCTGCTATAGCAATATTTAGATTAGCTATAAAAATAAGTATAGAAGGCTTTGGGATTTACTTTGAGTATAAATTAGTCCTAAGGTTGATTTGATAATCTGAGTATTTGAATATGACCCAGTGAGTTAATACAGGTTATAGATTCAAAAGGTTTAAGGTAGAACACTCAAGCAGGAGTGTTAGATATGACAATTGATAGGAAACCTTTAGGTTGACTCTTTAAATAGGTAATATAGAAAAGTTACATATATAGCCAATTGTACACTCTTTTGTAATGATTCATTGAACCACAATACTGATAAGTAATTAATAAAAATCAAAAGACCAAATAGGTCATCTTAAAAAAAAAAACAAAAAAAAAGATTATACTGCAAAATTTTAAGATAATAGCATTTATTCCTTAAAAAAAAATATTTATGAATTGATTTTGAAGTAGTTAAACTTAAAAAAAATTTGAAAAAATAGTCAATTTAGGTTTTTTTATTAATAAGAAAGGCTAGTTATAGCAAAAAAATATTGAGATTATATCACTTTTGACCTCTTTGTTGTAGTCTGATAAATTATATATTGTATAATAATTATCAATAAATTAATTAAATAATGCTAATATATTAATAATTTTGTAAAGCATATAATTTATTAGACTATAACAAAAAGGTTAGAAGTAATGTAATTTTGATATTTTTTTGCTATAACTAATTTATCTTCTTAATATCTAGCCTATATATACTGTATATATTATAAATTTAGCATTAGTTCTGTATATATTATCTTTTAAAATAATATCAATTTTGATTTAAACTCTGAATATTATTTATTACTTGTATGACTTAATTCTTAAAAATACAAGTATATTAGTTTTGTTACTTTTTATATAATATATCTTTAAATATAATAATATTCAGTTTTTCATAAATATTGCTTAATTTAAATAATGAAGTTCAAAACTTTGGATATTTTATATAGTAACTAATAGTGATATGCTTATATATATATAAATTTTTTGTATATATTCTTGAATATTGTCTAAATTAGAAGAAAAGGTATGAACTAAACTCAATATGCCTTGTTCACATAGATAAATTGAATTATGAACCCAAGCAACAAAATAGAAAAAATAATTCAGATTATTTAAAGAAGCATGAATTTTTGTTAATAGTTTATTTTCAAAATAACTTTTAAATAAATTTTCTATATTAAAAAACAAAAATTGTGAATATAATTTTAGTAAGCATAATATGAATGAAAAAATTTTTTGGATATACTGTATATCAATAAATATTATTATACTATATATATATAAAAATAAACCTATATTTAAAAATTATATATAAATTAATAACTTAATTAAATAAAATTTCAAAGTTATAAACCTCAATAAAATACAGTAAATCTTAAATCTTCTTCTTTATATAGAATTAATATGCCAAACCCAAAAGTATACTATTTATGTACATATTGCTAAACTCATTTTTTAAGAGTAATAAATTTAATATGTGCTATTCTATATGAAGTAATATATTGATATCAAAAATGATTGAGATTTTTGGATTTTCTGTGTTATACATATGTGCATACCAATCTCTAATTGAAAAAATACTTGAAATTAATTTTTGTAATGTAAAATGTTCTAAATTAGTTAAAACTTCTTCAATTAAAGTTTTAAGATGAGTTTGAATAGCTTCTGATACATGATGTAATAAAGGTAAAAGATAAGTATGTTTTTCTATATAAACTAATACTACAAAGGACATTCTACCAAATTAACAACTATGAAATAATAAAATTTTACTTCACATAGTATATTTTCTAATTCAGCTTCAAATGGTCAGTTATTTTCATCAAGATGAGAAAATGCTTATATAAATTTATTAAAATAAGTTTATTATTATTATTATTATAGAAATTTTTTATATATCTGAGTTTTGTGTAACATTGTGTATCTCAATTCAGATCAACTAACTAAATTACTATAGTTATAAGAATACTATATAGCACTATATCTCTAAAAATAAAATCTTATAATTAAATTCTTGAATAATACTTATAAGTAATTTATTACTTCTATAATATATTATTATCTGGCCAAGTTATATGATATAACTTGCCAAATAAAGATAACCTAGTCAGAAAAAACAGAATCATCAAAAAGGACCAAAACATAAAAAAAGTTCTTTTCAATCAAAAAGATAAAGTAATTAAAGTAGTTAGTAAAGGAGGAAATACAGATGTAGTCATAATTATTAAAGTACATACTGTTTTAGACAAAGTTAATATAGAATATAAAAATGTATATAGTAAATTGTACATATAAATAAAGGTTAAAAATGCCTTAAGTAAAAGAGAGACCTGTTCTTGGCTTTATTAAAATAATAACTGGCTCCTTATATAATAATAAACATAAATGTCTTACTTGCTATATTAACTAATTGCTAAATCTTTAAATCATAAAAACCTGATTCTTGCAGTTGCATGTTCTATTTCAAAGTATTGTTAACAATCTATCCAGCTGTTGTATCTTTAAGTACTAAAATTAGCTGTGGTTACTTAAATTTAACTATTTGAAGAAGTGTAATAGTTGAGATTATACATATTGTTTAATTATTCAAAATAGTAAGATAATTAAGAATAAAGTTAGAAAAATCTTAAGACAGAAAAACCTAAGACAAGTAAAAAAAAAAATACTTATCTAAGGACCCAAACCATTGACCAAATCTAAATACTTCTTTTCAACTAAATTGACTATTAGTTGCATAAGAATTTGGTTTGTTAAGCAAATAACTTACTGTTTTGCTAGCTTTTAATATCCTTTATATATAGTATGCAGCTCTTCACATAGTACCTATAAGTACTATTTAATTTAAAAAATAGAACTCTTAAATAAGATCCTGGAACTTTATACAATGCTATATAATATTAATATGCATGTTAATTTAATTAGTTCAGTTTTTAATTTTTATCAAACTTGCTAACTTTTTGCTATTTCTAGTTTACTAACAACAATATGTACATAGATTTTTTAATAAATTAATATTTGTACTTCAAACTTAAATATATATGTTTCTACTACTATGTTGCTAAATATTTAAATCACATCAGCATCTGTTTTCTGTTAATTCTTATTGTATTTACTATGTAAATATTATTTGTTAATAATAGGTATATATATGTATATGTGTACAAATAGATTTATACTGAAAAGCAAAATACAAATACAAAAAAAAACAAAGTTTATGTAAAGATCACAAGCCAATCTTCAGAAAAACTTAGCTGATAGCAGATTAGTAAATATTGTGAATTTAAAAATAAAAGCTAAACATTTGTATTTGGCTTTAGCTGCATTAATATAATATGTTTGTATTCATATTATTGCAAAATAACAGTTTTTTATGATGGCCAGATTTTTTGTCAAATGGTAAAAAAAAAATGCTTGCAGTAGAATCTGTGCCAAATATTACAACTGCATATTGAATATGCTTAATATTAGTTATGCATATTCTGATATATAAAACCAATAATTTTATAAACATTCTGGTTTTATGTATGATAAAACATCTATAAGTTGTTTAAATTTATACCTGAGTATGTCACTATACATTTTTTTTCATTCAAACAAATAATCTCTTATAGTAATTTTAATCTTTTATTACCTTTTCTCATCTTTTAAAATAGCTATGACTGAAAATCTAAATCTACAATAACTATTACCAATAGGACTATGAACTTGCAATATCATATCTTAAGGAATTTGTAACCTAGTATATACTTTAGGCAGATGTGATGCAATTATGTTATTTAAATTTTGTTTAACAATATTTTTTGATAATCGATCATGTGTATACTTAATTACAGTTTTATTATAATTAGTTATATTATTAATACAAGTTGTTCTAAGAGAGTTTGTTGTAAAATTTTGCTTAATAAAAGATTTCTTCAAAGACACCTTGTTTTTTTTTGTCTTTATCTATACTATGAACATGGTTGTTGTTTGGTGGCCAACCACATAAATGCTTAATTACTAATATTTGGATTTTATTATAATTTCTATATTTTAAATGCTGATTATTTCAAAAATAGACTTTGTATTAGTTTAGTCTTTTTGTGAAAGTTTTGGTATTTTTCTATACTCAATAATGTATTCTGAAACTTGTTGTATCTAATTTGAAAATGCATTATAGTAATGTATTGTAAGTTGTTTGAAAATTCATATGATATGAGAAGAAGCAGTATGTTCTATTTCTACATGATTATGCACATTTTAATAATAATAGACCTTATTTAATAGTACATAGGTATATAAAAAATAAATAAACTATAATAATATAATAATATGAAGTTCTAGTCATCATGGATGCAAGCATGTACAAGTGCTAGGTAATGCAAAATTTACTTACATGTTTGATTAGGCTTATTATTAATTTATATTATATTGTAAATATTATTGCTACTTTCAAATATCTCATAGACATTAGATTTAGCAAGATTCCTTTTGGTTTTATAAATGTTTCAAATACAAATCATGAGTACACTAATTTTAATCTTTCTAGACCAGTATTTTTTCATTATATATATGTTTATTTTGATGTATAAATGTTTTATATACTTGTTTTTGAAAGAATCTTGCATCTATTTTCAAAGAATTAAAAATAACTTATTAATTGGTGTTATATAATTTTCAACACCTTTCAATTTGCTATGCAGATTCTTAACATATTAACTTGACTTTATGTCAAAATTTATATTACCCTTTGTATAAGATGCAAGTCAACTTTGTTTATATGATATTTATGTCACATATATATATGCTTTTGTACTTGAAAATTGATTTCATAATGTGTTAATCTCTTTCTCAATTTGATTTTTCTAAAGATCACTATAGTCAAGTTTTTGAATAATCTTAGTAAATTTATCAATATCAATATTCTTTCAAAGTTTATTCCTAATATTATTAAAAATGTACTACATGCATAGCTAATGTCTTGCACAAGAAAATATATCACCAATTGCTTTTATTAGAGCCAATTCCTGATTAGTCATAATTATTTCTACTTGTGCACTTCCAGTAAACATGATTAGAACTTGACTTATTTGTTGTAGCACTCAACTATAAAAAATCTTATGTTTCTGAATATACAAGTATAAATGCTAATTGATATATAGACCCAAATTGATTAATGCTATACTAGCAATTAAAAGCATTGAAAACCTGTTGTTCACTGTATGGATATGTAAGAAATTAAAAAAGTTAAAAAAAAAGACTAGAAAAAAAATAAAATAAAATAAAACCTATTTGGTTTATAGGTAGTATTAATAAATAGAACATTTTTTTCTACAGAAAATTTTAAAATTAAATTATAGTATGTCTAAAAAATTGCCTAAATGAATTTACTATTCTGATCTTGTTTGTTATTTTATGCAGCCTTTAGTGCAATATTGCCTATAATGCTTTTGTTATTACACAAAGTTTTAAAAAGTAATTCAATCTTACTTAAACTTTGCAACTTATGATTACAGTAATAGCTCATTGCATTATACAAATCAGGTTTGTAAATATATCTAATACTAACTGAATTCAATACTAAAAGAATGTCCTTTGTTCTAAGTCTATTATTATATAGCTTTTCTATCAAACTCAAATCATCTTTATTAAGTTTTTGAACAACATTACTGAATTTGTCACATCCAAGCAAGTATTATGATTATGTTTAAGATGTGACTTAGTTATGACAAATTTTTTAGTATGTTTATAATAGTTTATACCAATAGCAAATGGGTATCAAGTATGTTTATAGTATATTCATCATTTTTTCTATTATATTTTCATTCCTTTTCATATACAAAAAGCACTTGTATATAACTATTGTTATTAGGATTTTTTGTTATTCTTTCTAGTATTATAACAGTATTTGTTTGCATTGCATATCTTTTAATTGTTGCACAAACTTCTTCAAAGGTATTAAAGCCACATTCAGATTCAATAGTACTTTAATCCATTATTACAAGATTTAATGAGTAAAACTTGTTAATTAAAGTATTTTATATCCTGTTTACAAAAATATAAAATAAAATAAAAATTATTAGAACAACCAATTTTAATTAAACCAGTTATTTTTTTTTACAAAAAGTAAACTTACTTTACTCTTTATTGTAACTTCTTTATTCTAAATCAGTTATTTTATCTACATATTCTAATTGAAAAAAATTTTGTTAAAAATAGGTGTAAAAATTTATCTAATTCAGATATTTTACAGAATTAAAAAAAGTTCTTCTAAAAATTTGCTTCATTTTAATTATTTTCTAATTCAGTTGTCTGCTTGTTATAATCAGAAAAAGCTTGTATTAAAGTAGATGCAGCAAAGTTTATCTATGTTACAATTGCTTAAGATATGTAAAATCATAAAAAAAAGGGTCAATTAATTGAAAAAAGTTAAATACTTATAAGGTAGTTGTAAATTTATTTTAAAAGTTATTTATATTTAATTGTAACAAAGAGTTATTCTTAAAAAATTAAGCATTTATAAGGCTGTATGTGATTAATTATGTAATTATAATAATCTAACTTTAACAAGGATTAATTATAAAAAATAATAAATTTTTATTAGTTAATCTGAATTGAGGTACATAATGTTATACAAAACTCAGATACATAAAAAATTGCTGTTATTAGTATTACTATTATTATTATTATTATTAAATTTTGTTTTAATATATTAATAACTTATGACAAATTTTTTTATATAATGTATTAGGTAAAATCTTACAATATTGATCTTTGATTAATGATTAAACAAGTATTCTCAATTCAAAAGATATCAAATAAAATTAATATCACATGACATAGATATTAGAATAAATTAATGCTAATTGTCTCTATTTAACTAAGAATTACATTTAATAAAATAACTATTTTTAAAAGTAAAGTTCATATAGATTACTTGTCATATGACTTTAATCATAAATTTTTTTATTTTGTTATTTAAAAATATTTTCACTAACTTAACTGCTTTTAAGCTTTTAAGCAAAATTGTAAAGCAGATTTTTATAATTCTAATAATAATAGAATTATTAAATTCAGATTAAAATTCATAGAAATAGGTTTATTTAAAGATTTGGTATTATAAATTTATTAT
>CAJVQA010012471.1:0-10091 GCA_910591915.1 Cetraspora pellucida
AATTAGACATATAGTAATAGATAATATATAATGTAAAAAGTTGTACAAACTGTAACAATATGTTCGAATAAACAGACCTAAGGCATGACCTCACCTTAACTCAAAAAAAAAAAAAATAAATAAAATAAAATTAAAACAATCAAATTAAGTGAAAAAAGTTTATAGTAATAACATTATTTTTAGAGCTAGATTAAAAGATAAGAAAGAAACAGCTTATACTAAAATTTTATAAAAATTTTTTTTATTAGAATGCAGAAGGCAGTTTTATAGATAAAATTTCAAGTTAATGGTGATTTTTTAAAAAGATATAATTTTTATGTTATATCTGATTTTTTAATCTAATTGGTTATAATTACATGCTGTAAAAAATCTTGTACATATGTTTAAAAGCAATGCCTACTCAAGAAAAGTAACATCTATTTGTTTAAGAAAAGTAACACATCCACTTGCCCAAGAAAGTAGACTTTTACCTGTCTAAGAAAGTAAACTTCTATCTACCTGCTCAAGAAAGTAGACTTCTATCTATCTATCTAAAAAAGTAGACTCATATTTATTTGTATAAAAAAAATTCTTAAGGTTTTTTTTTTTTTTTTTAAACATAATATCAATTCTCAAAATTTCTAAAATAGTTGAAGAGTATTAAATAATAGTTAAGTACATTCAGTCAAGAACTTTTTCAGATAGCATTTTAAAGAGCCTCAAAACCTCTATTGTATGATCCAATTTTATTTACTGCTACAAAAATTTTGAAGCTAATGAAAATATAATTTTTTATATTAAGCCAGTTGTAAAAAATAGTGTGATTATGTTTAAAAATGCTATGTAGTTCTCAAATATAATGTAGAAATGTGCTATAATTTTGAAGCACTTCTATAATCAAGCAAATCATTATGAATATTATAAAACCTTTTTAGTGATTTTAGAAAGGCATATTGAAATTAATTAAAAAGAGGTAAAAATATATATAAACAAATATGCTATTTGTGCTATAAATACTATTATCAAAAAAAAGCTAATGTAATTTCTGTAGTATCTTTGGGCTCTTGGCAGCATGTTTAAATTGGTTTAATTGATTTTCATAAATTTGCTAAAGAGAATGATAATTTTTTGTGACTGCTTATATATATGTGTGTGTTTTCTAAGTTTTTTGTTACTGTTTCAATAAAAAATAAGAAAGCAGAAATAGTTGTAATACATCTTCTTAAGAATGTTTTTAAAATTCTTAGGCTTCTGTAGTTTTTCAAAGTGATAACAGTAAGGAATTTGTTGCAAATATAATTATACAAATGTGTAAAGCTCTGAACATTAAAGTTAAACATAGTCAGTTCTAGCAACTACAGTTACAAGGACAAATCGAGCAGCTTAATCAAACTGTTAGCTATGATTTTACTAAGTTACTTTAAAATCAAAACAATCAACTACAAAAAAAGAACTGGATCAATGTAATCAACATATTTGTTATGTTATATAATTTAACAGTTTATATCATGCATAGCTGTACACTATACAAAGTACTTTTTAGATAGAAAATGCATTGTGTTTATAATACCTCTAACACAATTAGTTGGTTAATGTTTAACTTGTTAAAGAAGTTAAAGTTAATAAACTTAAAATAAGTAGAATTAGGGTAGTTAAATTAGTTGAATTTTAGGATTAAATTTTAGTTTGTTCTTTTTTTTTATTAGATTTTAGAATTATAATTGTCTTTTTTTTATAAAATTATGCTCTTAAAAATGTTATCACAAAATTTTCTACTATTATTACTGATATTATTACTGCCCAAGCTGTTGCTTCTGAAGTCACTACTACTATCATTACTAAAATCACTATCACCCAAGCTGTTGCTTCTGAAACTGTCATTATTATTACTAATACTACCACTGATGCTACCACTACTGCTCAAGCTGTTGTCTCTGAATCTGCTAAATCCAAAACCATAGAAAAATTTTTTTCACACATGTTGAAACTTCAGAAATCTGTAAATAACTCACTTAAAAAGTATTATACAAGAATATATTAGCAAGAAAGTGTATATAGTAAAAAAACAGCTAATAATACAATTGAAGTTAAGATTATAATTGCTATTACACCAAACTATAATATGAATTAGCAAATTAGGAAAAGAAAGTTATAATCAACCTTTTTCTAATAAGATGTATTTTAATTACTCACATCTAACAATTAAACTGTAGTTGTTGAAGTAAATAGTAAAGATATTTAGGTTCTCATCAAGCAAGTCAAGACTATATATAAAAAGCTGTAAGTAGATAACCCACTTTTTTATAAAAAAAAAATAAAAATAAAAAAAAAAAGGTTTTTGAGACAGAAAATTTTCTAGTAAAAAAAAAAATAAAAGTAAATTACTTTTTTGAGACAGAAAATTTTTTAGAAAACTATAGGTATTTTAAAGTACTTTTTTTTTTATAAGCCAAATTTTGATTCAATAAAAATGAAGTTTTTAGAATTATTATACATAGCTGTGTTATTTTTAATATCACATAATCAAATTAAAATTCAAAATCTGATATAACATAAATTAAAACAAACAATCAAAGCTAACTTTAATACTCAAATGCCAAGTCCCAAACTCTAACGTTAATACTAATATAAATAGCCTGACAGCACTAGTTATAGATTCAGAATTTTTAGGATACTGATCCTTGTATTACATAAAATGATGTATAGATACAGATTATGTAGATTTTACAATAATCTGATTTCATGATAATTTATAACAAATCATTTAGTTAAATAATTATATTTTTAGTAATCTTTAATATATTTTAAAATATTTTAAAAATTTTCAAAATATTTTAAATAAATAAAATTTTTATTATTAGTTAAAATTTTATTTAAAATTAATTTTATTAAATTAATGATGCTAAATATTAATTGTATTATTAATTTAATATAATATTATTAGAATTATTTAAATTAAGTAAAATATATTATTATATTATCTTTAATAATAACTTGTTAAATAATTAATTTAGTAAAATTTATTAAAATCTTGAATAATTTACAAATTTTTAAATGCCAAATTTGCTTATAACTTAAATTTTTTAAATGTTTAAAACATTTTAAAATATAAAAATATTTTAAAAAATTATTATCTTTGTAATATTTGGTTTAATTTAAAGAATATTGTATATGGTGTATATAAACTAAAGACAGCAAAAAGTTTGAATTGCTACTACTTTTTTTCTAAATAATTTTTTTTATCTAAAACTCATCATTATTTAATAGAAAAGATATAGAGAAATATAATAACAATTAGTTTTTCTTCATATTCAAAACATATATAAAGTTATAAGCAATAAAAGTTATTAATTGTTACTAGTTAAAGGTGATCAAAAATTTGTAACCTGATTGGTCAAATAATAAAAGTAATCATATGCCTGATTTGTAAAAATGTCATATTGCATATAAAAAGAAGCAGATTCACAATACTTTATTCTTAAATCATCATAATAATGGAGTGAAGGTAACATGAATCAATAGTTAGCTAAAAAGATAAATAATATATAAAAAAGGCTTCTTACTGAATATGTTACTTAATAACATCATATTTCTAAGTATATCACACCAATTTAAATACTATAAACAATAAGTTTCTCAGGTTTGAACAAACAAATCTGAATTTTTGAGTAGGTGGATATGAGAAATCACATCCGGATTTTAATTAATCATTAGAAATAAGTTCAAATGATGTTATAATATTAAATAATCGTGGATTAACATATCAATTTATGAACAAATATGAATAATCTCTTATAGGCTTAAATAAATTATTAGAAGTGCAAAAGCACTAAAGTGTTATATATTTAAAAAAAAAAAAAAAAACAGATCATATACCTGCATATAACAAGTATGCCTCGTCCATTTAAAAAAAAAAAAAAAGTATTCAAAACATCAAAGACCTGAAAGAAAAAAAGACAATGTTTAAGAATGAAGTATCCAACAAAGATAGTTATCCAGATGATAATATTGAATGTGAGTTTTTGGGTTTTGGGCCTGATGTCAACAAAAGTAATCGTCCAAGTGATGATTTTGATTGTGAATTTTATGTCAATGAGAATGAAAGCTATACAACAAGTGAAGATCATAGAAATGCCTTGCTTAAGCTCATGGAGATAAGTAAAATTTGGTTAAACAATAAGCAAAGGCCCTTAGTATATATAGGCAATTCAAGAACAACAAGATGGCAACAGAAGGTTTTTTTTAAAAAGGCTGCATTGCAAATGCCAACTCTTGAGACTTTTTTTGGAGTAACCTGAGAAAAAATGTCTGTTAATAAAGCTCTCATTATTGAGTCATTAGAGGAATGTGAATTTGAAGATATTGATAAAATTGATAAGAATGAGGAACAAAAAAAGGATTCTTTAAAAATCACAATTGTAGACCTTTAAAAAGCTATTCAACAACAAAACATATCTGTTCTCAAACTATGCCTTCAGGCTATGTTTCAATATCTTAATCTACTTGATAGAAAATGGTTAAAAATAGATGCAGCAAGGATAGTAAGTAAGGCTCTTGGAAAAGAGTTATATTATACTAGAAATATCTGAATGTGGACAAACAACTATGTTAAGTTTCGAAAGTTTCTAGTAACTATAATACATATAGTAAATATTAAAAGCTGAAACATTTTGCTAACACAAAATATTTCAGACTTGAAAGGCAATTACCTGAACATTAATATAGTTCTAAATACATTAAACTATAGATATCAAGATGTGGCCTTCATGTTAAAACAATTACATTTCTTTGGGATGAAGATATTATTAGTCAAATAAAATCTTTTATCCAGTTTAACAACTTTGAAGTATCTTCAAAGATTTTTGCAGAATTTATAAATAAAAATATTCTTTCTGGTTTGTTAAATTATATTTATTAATTTTTAAAACATGGAAATAACATTGCTTATTTATTACATATTACTATACAGATCTTGGATTTGATCTGCCTCCAACAATTCATGTGAACACAGCTTATAATTATTTGAAAGCACTTGGTTATGAATTTTCTCGAACAAAAAAAAGGATTTATGTTAATAGACATGAATGGGATAATGTAGCATATCAAGTAGCATTTTTAGATAGAATGTTAGAGTTAGAAAAACTAATGCCTGTATTTGATAGTAAGAATATGGAAATAGAGATGTGGCCAAAGTTATCTTCTAAAGAAAAACTTTATATACTTGTTACATATGATGAATGTGTATTTTCTTTATATGATAGTATGCCAATATGTTGGAAACCTAAGGGTGAGCAACTACTTAGAAAAAAAGGAAAAGAATAGTCTTTGCATGTTAGTGAATTTTTGACAGATATATGTGGACGCTTAAAGCTAGATGTATGTTTGTTTAATATAATATTTTAAAACCTAAATATGGGTTAATATAATGCAGCAACTTTTTTTTTATTACAAGGCAAGCTCTTCAAATTATCTCAAAGAAGCATATGTTATTATGACTCTAGGTACTAATGAAGATGGCTGATGGATGGCTGAAGATCTTATAGCACAAGTGCAAGATAAGGCGATTTCTATCTTTGAAGAATGGTTCCCTAAAGCAGTTGCAATCTTTGCTTTTGACAATGCAACTAGTCATGCAACTTTTGCACCTGTTGCTCTTGTTGCAAAACGAATAAATAAGGGATCAAAAGGAAAACAACCTAAAATGAGGTATAACTATTTGAACACTATAGTGAGGAAACCTGTAAGTAAATATTTAGATTATCACTGTAGCAAACTTATCATATTATATTATAATATGATAAGTTCTCTCAATGATATTCTAAATATTCATTTACAGGTTTCTCTTTACAGCACTAATTTGAATAATATATTTTGAAACTTTAATTAAACACAATATTTGCTTTTAGATTCACAACTTTCAGATTTGGAATTATACAAGATATGGTTTTTCCTTTAAATCATTCAGATATTTCACTTCGAGGACAGCCAAAAGGACTGCAAGTTGTATTATCTGAACGTAAACTATGGTAAGAAGGTCTTCATAAAAAATGCAAAAGATGTGAACTAGGGCTACAAATTGCTGTGCTATTACAATCATGTCTAATGAACCTGACTTTTTAGCACAAAAGTGTCAGTTGGAGGAAATGATTATTGCTAGAGGGCACAAAGTAATTTTTTATCCTAAGTTTCATTGTGAACTTAATTATATAGAGAATTTTTAGAAAACCACAAAATGATATATGTGTACAAATTGTAATTATACTTGAAAGGAGTTACAAGACACAGTTCTGAATTCATTAGATTCTGTATCTTTGACAACTATTTGGCGCTTTTCTAGAAAAGCATTTCATTACATGGATATATATCACAAGGGTTTAACAGAAAAAGCTGCTAAATTTGCAGTGAAAAAGTATCATTCACATAGAAGAGTTCCAGATTCTATATTTTATAATATTGCAACCCTTAATAACTTAGACTAAATATGATTAATAATTCTTTTATACAATAAAATAAAGAATTAAAGACTAGTTTCTTTAAAAAGTTTTAAAAGCTAAATATATTATTTTTTTAAATTTAAAAATATTATTTATAATTTAATATTCATAATTTATATGATTTTATTTTATTTTTTCTTTAGATTTAATGGTTATAATTGTTTTGTAATTTTATTAGTTCTGAACCTAAAATTTTTAGGCTGAATGCATATTTAAAATTTGAAACAGGTTTGTGTAACATGCTGGCTTTAGTTTGTGTGCACTATACTATTTTTAATTTATTAAAATGTTAAATAAACATTAATATAACTAATTTAAAAAAATACTTTTAAAACATTTTGAAATATTGTAAATTGTTTTAAAAATTTTTTAAATTTTCTGACATTTATTACATTTAATTACTGACTAATTTTAACTTTTAATTTTGAAATATCTATTTTATTAAAAAATTGTAAAATTTTGCTTATTTTTTAATTATTTTATAAATAAGTGCAAATTTTTGAATAATTGCAAATTAATTTGTAATTAATTTTATTTATAAAAATTTTTTAAATTTTCTGTAATATTCTGTATATTAGTTTATTCTAAAATTAAAGATTATATAGAATTCTAATAATTTAGTTGTGATTAATTTAAATATGTCTAAGTTATATTATCTTTATGCATTTTAATATAACTATTATAAATATTATTTTATTATATGAAATAATTTAAATATTTTAATATAACTATTATTTTAAAATTTTTTAAAATATTTTAAATTTTTTATATCTCTCTTAAAACAATAATTTTCAAATTATTAATTTTTTGTAATAAAAATTTTATAATTTTTTTTGCAATATTTCAAAATATTTTATAATTTGCAAAAAATTGAAAATTTATTTTATAATATTTTGTTTTTATAAAAATTTCAAAATATTTTGCATTATACAAAAATTTTAAAATTTATTTTGCAATATTTCAAATTATTTTGCATTTTACAAAAATTTTAAAATTTATTTTATATTTCAAAATTTTTGTACTATATAAAATTTTTCAAAATATTTTATATTTATAATTTTGTTGTATTAATATTATTGGATTATGTTCAGGTCATTGTCTTAAGCTTACAAATATTTTAATTTTAAGATAAACCTTTTAAAGCTTTTTATACTTATTTTTATAATTAATCTAAATATTATTATAATAAAGTTAATACTTGTGATTAGAGCTAGTCATTAAACTACTATATTTTTGTAAAGTTTACTCAGATCTTAATATCTACTTTACAATATATTTTTAGTACTTTAGTATACCTATATTTATTCTTCAAACTTTCAATTTAGATAGTCTATATAGAACTACAATCAGTTCATTAATATATTAGATTGGTTTAATGTTCTTTTTTTATAGTTTATTCTAATAGTCTAGTTAGTAATACTTTCTATATAGAGCTTTTTGCCTATTTTGATATTTTGATATTAATATCTATTTTTAGTAGTCTAGCTTTTACAATAGCATTATTAAAAATTTATATTATTTTCTTATTTGAATTTTTTCAAATAAACTTTTTGTATGAGGATGGCAATCCTAGTGTAGTGGTTGGGTTGTTATTCTCCAAGTGGCAAGTCTAAGGTTCAAATCCCACCTACAATGAAATTTGGAAATTAATCTGTATTATGGCTAAACTGTCTTCTGTTGATCAGTTGGATTTAGATATCTGTAATATTGGGTACAACCAATCGGGTTCTACTTATCATTGGGAGCCTGGAGCATCTATGCAAAGTGTAATGTTATACATGCATAGAGGAATATTAAAACCAGGATTGTATAAGATTCTGGTGCAAACTCATGATAAGACCATCAGATGTAGAAGACCAAGAAACTGAGAAGATGGAATCCTATTTAGAAATCCTGAGAAAGAGGTATCACAAACCTTCGATGGTGCTGTTGGACCGATGGAAGTTCAGGAAACCCCAATAAGGAATAGGCAGACATGCAACCAGATGAAAAGATGTATAGAGGAGTACATGATCAACCAGGCCACTGGAATCACTAAAGGAAAAGGATACCAAAAGGTATATCATACTGGGCTATCTGGATTGGGAGTCTGGAGAGTCTGTCAGATTCTAAGTTGAATAGTATAAAGATGAAGAGAAGAAGTCAGAAAGATAGGTACCAAGGTTTGGATGAACTTTTAAAGGTAAAAATAGTATAACGTAGTGGTTTAAGGTTAGTCTTAACTGCAAGTGTTAGGTAACTATAGTGTGTTACATAAAATCCAGGTTAGCTGTATGTGGGACACGAAGGCTCTGGTAGGTTTATCTCAAGGATAAAATAGTCCTAAGGTTGAGACAAGGATCTGGGCTTGACCTAGTGAAGTTAGTATAAGGGTTTCAGATCAGAGTGTTTAAATGAAACACTTAAGCAGAGGTGTTAGGTATGGCAACTGGTGGGGAACCTTCGGGTGGACTTCTTAAATAGGTAATATAGAAAAATTACATGTGTAGCCAGTTGTATACTCGTCATGATACCTGACAAAAGTATTAATAAAGTCAAAAGACCAAAGAGGTCACCTTAACACCAAAAAAAAAAATAAATAAAGTTTTTGTTTTCTAATTTTAACAGATTTATATAGTTACAAAAACTTATCTAGAGTATACAGATGTTTTATAACTTGACATTATGCTGATATAACTATTATTATAGGTATTTTAATCTAATTGTTAAAAATAGTTACTATAATACAAGTATTATATAAATGATTATCCAAATTTTCACTATCAATAGAATTTAAACATTCAATCTAATATTTAAAGAGTTGATAATTTATTCATTTTATTAAGTCATTACATTCTATTTATAAAGTTACTTAAATTTAAATACTATTTTTCTGATATTTTCTTTATTATCTTTTATTAACTATTACTAAAAACTAACAAAAACTTTTCAAACTACTAATTTAGATGATTTAGTATAATATACTTATATATTTTTTTTTATCTATTAATTTTAATAATCTGATTAAGATATATGCTTTTTTTATATATCTATTGTCTAGTTTATTTATTTTTTTAAAAATAATTTATAAACTTTTATTAGTCTAACAATATCATTAAAATTTTGTATTATTTCTTTATTTGAAATTTTTAAATAAACTTTTATTTACTTGATTTTTTAATTTTTTACATCTGATAATCTTATTATGAATTTGTACTAAAGTTTTATACAATACTGGTTTTAATATTTTTTTTTTGATATTAAGGTGGCCTCTTTGGTTTTTTGACTTTTATTAATCACTTATCAGTATTGTGGTTTAATAAACTACTACAGGAGAGCATACAATTGGCTACATATGTAACTTTTTTATATTACCTATTTAAGAAGTCCGCCCGAAGGTTCCCTACCAATTGCCATATCTAACACCTATGCTTGGATGTTCTACTTTAAACTCTCTAAACCTGTAATCTGTGTTAACATCACTAGTCATCTTAGATGTACCAGATTATCATCCTCAATCTTAAAACTAATTTATTCTTGAGGTAAACCCCCTAGAGCCTTTTGTACTCATTTTTACAGCTAACCTAGGTATCGCTATAGCAGCACCAACACTTGCAGTCAGGGCTGACTATTAAACTG
>CAJVQA010012472.1:0-10090 GCA_910591915.1 Cetraspora pellucida
TTATTGTTTTATTTAAAAAATACTAAATACAATTTAATTTTCCAGGCAAATTTGCCTGGAATACAGTTTAAGGGATAGGTTTAGTTGATCCTTTTTTATCTAAGAAAATACCTAAGTATCTAATTGAATCATTGGATTTGCAAGATGTAATTAGTTAGTTATTAAAGTTTAGAGACTTTGTATCTTAAATAGTATTAAGAGATGTTTTTCTATTAGGTATAATATAAATAAGATCTGATTTAGATAAGTTAACTTGTATGTTATTTAGTTGATAAAGTTTGGATATGTCATCTAGAATATTTTGAAAATCATTTTTGGATTTACAGTGCCATACTATATCATCTATAAAGGCAAAAGATGGTATTGTTGTAGTAGATAGTATAGTTGAAAAGATTGTTTCTAAAGAAGATTGTGATGAGATTTTAAGGAGTTTTGAGTTGTATTTTGAGTTTATATAGCTAAGAATAGAGTCATAATAAATTTTTCAGAGTAGTGAAAAATAGGTTTCTCCTTGTTCTATGTCTAAGTGTAGTGTGATTGAGTCAGTAAGACTATAGACAGTAATTACTCTGGCTTTTCTGTCTTGGTGAAAAGATTTGATGAAATTTAGACCAGCTTGGGAGATGCCAATACATTTGCAGACATCTAGCAATCATTAGATGTTGATTTTATCAAAAGCCTTCAACATGTCTTAAAAGAGTATCCATGCCTCTTTGTTATTAGTTTTCTAGCATTCGATTGTATTTAGTAATATTTGTATAGGAATGTAAGTTGAGCTATTTTTAGTTGCTATAAAGTTTAAGTTACTTAATAGATGATGTTGAGTGATGATTTGATCAAGGTGGGTTGTAAAAATTTTGATGAGATATTTTTTTATAGGTTCAATTAGTGAAATAGGTCTGACTTGGTTAAAGTAAAGTCCTATAGAAATTTTTTTGGAATTAGAAAAATATTAGATGTTTTTCATAATATTGGGATTTGTTAGAATATAAAGCATTTTAATAAGAAAAGTTGAATTATATTTTGATCTTTAGAGTTTAAATGTGTTAAATGTTCATAGTTGGTTTCAGAGAGACCAGTAGTTTTTAATAATCAAGTTTAAAAGTTCTTAAAAATTATAAAAAAAATTCTAATACATTTGATGTATGCATATTTTGAAGAATGTAAAGCTGATTTTTTTTTTAATATTAAAAGTAAAGTACTTGTGACCTAGGTTTTTATTAATTTGTTTCAGCTTTGTGATTGCATTATAACAGCTACAAGAAACAACTATAAAAAAAGTGTACAACTAACTATTTGTATAATTTTAATCATTGTCTAATTTAAGTAGTCTGCTCAAAAACTCTATACTAGCTGCCATATCTAAGACCTGCTTATAAGTTTTTTATTTAAATACTCTGGTTTCTGTATCCACTTACCTATTTACTTTACCAATTTTCCCAGTTTTCATTAGTATATATATGTTATAATCATTAAGTTTTTAAAGTGATTCATTTATCTAAAAAACCTTTAATTTTGTACTAAACCTACTAGAGCCTTTTGTTGTCTAATTTTCAGCTGACCCAGTATTGCTATAGCTAAAACCAACACTTGCAATCAGAATAACTCTTAAACTGCTACATCTTTATAGAGTTTATACAACTTTTGTACTTCTCTTTACAATCTTACCAGTACATTGTGCACTTTTGCAAATCCTTTCATACTACTAATTTAGTTAGCTCTATATAATGCAACTTTATATTCAGTTCAACCTGTAGCCAAATTGGTAAACCTCTTTATTTAGGATTCTTGCTCATACAGGTTACCTGCTTTAGGTTTTTATCTTCAAATTATGATTTTTACAAATTGCATCATCAAAGATTGTACTATCTCTTTACTTTGAATTTCCAAATAGAGCTTCTTATAAAGTATATATTTTTTGAATTTATTTGTGTAATATTGCACACTTCTAAAGTTAGTCTTGATACAATCAGAATTACAAAGTTACAATTCCAAATACCCTATACAAGTTACTAAAATAGAACCATTTTTCAAATTTTTACTGCAAATGAAATTTGAACTCTGGATCTACTGCTTGGAAGATAACAACCCAACTACTATACTAGGATCACCATTTTTTGTAAAGCTAGTTTTGTAACTTATATTAGTAAATTAAATAATATTAACAGAAACTTAGCTTAAAATTTGCTTATTATTATATATAAATATTTTTTTCAATCAATAAGTAAATAATAAGTTCAGTTTTGTTAATTAATTTTAAAATATTTTATTATTTTAAAAAACAATAATATATTTATATACCTTATATATGGTTAGTCTATTGCATATAATTTGAATTAATGCATAATAAAATATACATTCAATTGAATATAAAGTAGTTTTAAATAATTGTTTACTCCAAAGTTACTTTAGCTTATTAATAATAAATTGAAAATAGTTTTGTAATTAATTCATATTTGGTTCTTTTAGACTAGATATAATGCTAGTAGAAATAAGATTTTTATTTTGATATTTAATATATCTTAGAAAATTAAGAATTGTTATATATATAAGTGCATAACTTTATTTAACATGATTATATAGTGTATATTAATCAATATTAAGTACTAATCTAATTCAAACATTAGCTTTATTTTTAACAAAAAGTTGTTGCTTTTTCTTATTTAAAAATTCTTACCAAATTTTTCCATTATATATATTATCCAATATGCTCTTTTTAACTTGTTGATTATATAATAAATCTATTAATTTTTTATTTGCTTCATTAGCTAATATTGATGCAATTCTTGTAATAATAGATTAGTATGTGTAAATTGCTAAAGGCTAATATAAAAAAAATTGTATTTTTTTTAATTTAAAAATATTTGACAAATTATTCAAAAAAAGTAACCATAACCTTATATTTAAGTTTTCTACTTAATTCTCTAATAGCATTTATTAAAACTTTATTGTATTTAAGATATTTTATATGCTTTAAAGTTTTTAAATGCAAATCTGTAGATGAGTAGAGATAATAACAATATAGGCACACTATATGCTTGATAATTGATTTAAGTTATGCAATTATTTTTTCAACAAAATATTGATTTTTAAAAAAATTTTAAAACTGAAATGTATCTAAAAAAGTCAATATTTGACTAAAAAATAATAAAGATTATAATTCTAGTCTTAGTAATCATAAATGTTTATTGAAACAAAAATAACTAAAGGATAATTCATTGTATTACATAATTTTCTTTTAGAAGTAGTGAATTATATAAATGTCTTATTGGATTATATAATAACTTAGAAAAGATATCTAATAACCTTGAATTAATATTTAATAATAAAAGTAGCACAATTATTTCATAATTCTTATTGGTTTCTTCAACAATTTCTTTATTGATATTATCAAAATCATCATTTATTTTAATTTCATTAACAATATCATAGTTACTTTGATCAAAATTATTTTTGTTATTTTGATTGGAATTACTATTTTGTTTATTTTGATTAAAATAATCTATTGACAAGTAATTTAGTTAAAATAATAGTAATGATCTTATTAATTTATGGGATGGACTCTTTGTTAATAGTAATTATTTTATTAAATATTGATTAAAATATAATATTTAAATATTTGAATCAAAAGAACTACAAAACTATAATCTTTATGTTACTTTATTGCATTCTTGCAATGGTTCAACATTTTCTATAATTTTCATATCTGAATATGATTCTGTAATATTTATACTGTCACTTGTATTATTAAAATAAACTATCTTATTTTTATTTTCAACATTATTTTGTATATTAAATGTTTCAAGATTTTGATTCATTGAAGTATTTAAAATAGGTCAAATTGAACTAAATATAGAATTTATTGGAATAAAGTTTTTATGTTGTGAATTATTCTTTTGATGTTGTTTTTAGCTTCTCTAAGATAAAAGTTGTCACCTATTATTTTGGCATTTTGAACAAAAACACTTAGCTATTTTATTTGTTCAATATATATATATATGTGACTTTGAGGAGTTTTTTTTTGAAATATCAAATAAGTGTACTTTAGGTGGCTTTGGTTAATTAATGTCTATTGC
This sequence comes from Cetraspora pellucida, assembly GCA_910591915.1. Taxonomy (NCBI): domain Eukaryota; kingdom Fungi; phylum Glomeromycota; class Glomeromycetes; order Diversisporales; family Gigasporaceae; genus Cetraspora; species Cetraspora pellucida. The sequence goes on from CAJVQA010012472.1 coordinate 4,077, forward strand.
TATTTAATAAACTTTACTAAATGTTTATAACAATTATTTCACACTTGAATGCTTGTTCATAAAGTTTTATTTCTTATCAACTTCCCTACTTTTACTTGCAAACAACACCTTACAGAACACACAATAAATATTTATTAAAAACAATTTTAAGTAGAAGTTTGATCACACATTGATCAAACTCTTATTTATAAATTTTATAGTATGTAATGTTATATCACAGATTTAAACTCTATCTGTTATAACTGTCATCGATACACCCATGTAATCCTAGCACTAGTTCATAGGCAGAAGTTTGTCTGATTAGCTAATAAATTCAATTTAATTTTACATTATTTATACAGTTTAGAGTACTTTTTTAAAAAATGAAAACCAACCACAATAAAGTAAAAAAAAACATATAGAAGGTTTTATTAGAGCTGTAGGACTCCATAGCCAAAAATAAGAGTAATATATAAAGTAGTATAGTATGAAACATAAAAAAAGTAGCATAGAACAACTTCAAGTTCTTATACTCATACTTATATTTAAAAATTATACCTATCAAACTTATAAGTAGAAAAGATGACCATACTTATAAGTATAGTAAGTATGAAGACAGTCATACTTGTAAGTATATCTGTGTGATGAAAATGTATGAAGTGAACATTTTATGTAATATAAGTACTAGGCTTGAAATGATCATGGTGAAATGTAGATGATCGGAACCAAGATTAGATGCATAATATCGATATAGCATAATGGGTGATAAATCAGTGATTAATTAAAATAAAAAAGTATAAGGCAAAGTGAAGCATAAAAAATTAATATAGAGAATGATATAAATAATGTAATTAGTATATATAAAGTAAAAAAAAAACAATAGTTTTTTTGATATAATATATATATAATTTTAAGAGTTATATATTTATTAAAGGCAACAGTATTTCAAATGAAGGTTCTCTTAAATTATATTTACAATAAAGAACCTATTAGTGTTTAACCCTGCAACATTATAAATAAAATATAAGCATTTTAGCATAAAACTTAATATGTAATATTTCTGCAATTTAATAATGCTGATATATTCTGAATTATATTTTGAATAATCATATGATAATGTATGTGTGTATGTTGTATATAAGATTTTTTTCTTTTAAATAATTAAAAGCTACCAATGTAAACTGTATATTTTGTTCATATTTACTTTCTCAAAATGGACAATTTTTACTTCGATGATCCTGACCTTCATATTAGTGACCTCAATATTAACAATGAACCTGACTTTCATATTATTGATGTGGTTGAAACTATTTACAAAAAAGATCTAGAATCCTTTGAAAGTAAAAGTTTATTAATTTCTTTTGATGATGAATTTCAAGTGATTGATAATGTTGTTGCAAGTGATTTAAATGAAGATACAATAACTTATTTTACTAAAGAATTGGCTACGAAAGTTATTTATCATACTTTAATGCCTATAGAATATCCTGAAACAAGTCTTGAAGGTACTGCTTATATATATAATGTTGAAGGTTGAAAAGAACTATTGAATGTGTTCAAAGATGTTAGTAAATAATTGTATATTTTATATATATGATTTCATTTATTTATTTATTATAATTATTCATAAAATTTTTATTTTAGATCCAATACTCAATTGGCAAGCCTGGTGGTAAATATAAAGTTATGTACTCTTACCTTGGTGTTGAAGTAAAATGTAAAATGTGAACCTGCCAAGAATCAAAACTTTGTAAATTTACTGCACAAGAATTATATAATCAAATACATCAATGCATCAATATTAGTTCTGATCTTATGATGCATAACTCAAGAAATTTTATTCAATAATATAGATAACAATACCTTTAAGTAAGTAATAAAAATTTAAAGGTTTATAATACTGTATATAAGAATAATTAAATTTTAATTTTAGACTTTACCTTGCTGCTCTTGAAACACTGTATAAGTTTCAAAAAAATCAAAAATTATGTGAAGGCAGGCCTGTTTTGTGTCGTTTATCACATCAGAATCATTCTGAATCTACTTATTTTATTGGATGTATTAATTGAAAATTTGGAGAAAAGAATTATTGTTTTATGTGCATTTCTTTTGATATTAATATTGAGCTTTTGTGCAATTTATTTGATGGTACTTATGAAGTAATAATATATAATAAATAATATTAAATTAATTAATTTATATAATTTTAATTAACTTTTAATTTATAGCCTAATCATATTGATACTGAATCTATAAATGAATGTTATGTCATATTATCTAATTCTTCAAAAAAAATATTGTTGTAAGTAATAATAAAAAATAGAATATATTTTTAAATTGTAAAATTTTTTAATATATTATATATTATTATTAGCTTATCCTCATCGATCAGGAAATAGAATATGTCATAGTCAAATTAAAAAAAAACATGCAAAATTGAATTTTACAAACTTATACTGTTAAATCTTAAAGCATGTCTATTTGTAATTCTTATATATAAAGGATTACATACATATTCACCACTATCTCCTATACAAACTTCAAATTATATTAAACAATAATTACAAATACTTGTTAAGCAAGCCAATGAAAATTTATTAGATATAACTCCTACCTGTATTATAGCAGGTAAATTTAAAATAAATTTGTTTAATATATATTGAATATTTATTATTAGTCTTATAGTATTTATTTTTATTTTAAGTAATTTAATAAAGACCTATTTTGGCGTTGATAATTTATGTAAAGTTCATGCTTTACTTAATGATACAAACAAGTTACGAAGTTGCGTAAATAAAATTCAAAAAGAAAAACGTCCATTTGGTCAAGATTTATTAGGAGTTGTATATAATTTTTCACACAATATTGATAATTTTCAAAATTATGTTCAATGGCTAAGTAAGTAAATTCTTAGTTGTAAAATTTAAAATTTTAATTATCTATCTAATTTATTATTTGGTTTAGATTTTTTTAATAATGGGCATGTAATGATTATTTGTACTACTCAAGTCCAAATACGAAAATGGATCAAATATAATTATTTTGAAATTGATTTATTATTCAAAAGAATTGCTGGAAATATTAATGAATTTGAAGTAAACTATTATAATAAAAAATATAATACAAGTAAGTTTTTTTACAATAATATATATATTAGATTTTATCATATTAATTGTAATTTATTTTTATTTAGTTTTAATTTTTGCTTGAATTTTTACAAATCAAGCAACTACTTTTGCATATCAACATATGTTTGAAACATTATTTGATCTTATCAAACAATTTACTGATAAATCAGCAAAGTTTAATCACATTTACAAAAAAGAATGGAGTTGTATTGTTGGTGATCTTGATATAGCACAACTTACTGGATTAGGTAAAATATTAGCTTTAATTGATAATTCTTTCACATGGAAAGAACATTTAGTTCATATTTTTAAATCATGTCAAGTTCATTATAAATGATAAGTTAATAATAATAATTAAAATTAAATTTTTATTAATATTAAATATATTTTAATAATAAATTTTTATACAGAAAATTATATGAAAAAAGATTTGAAGATAACATTAAAGCTAAAATGGAATTATTATTAACTGCGAAAGCTAAAGAAGTAGATTTAATATTTAATGAATTATTAGAACTTGATAAAAACCTTACAGGTAAGTTTTATAAAATTATAATAAATATATTAAATAATTTAATTTAAAAAAAATATATTAAATATATAATAGATTGGGTTCAATACTATAAACAACCTTATATTATCACCTCACTTAATCCAAATCTTTCAAAAATTCCACATAATTTGTGGCATGCAGCACTATATAGTACAAATTGTGCTGAAGCAGCACATGCTATGAGCAATCGTGAAGGCAAACAACTCAAACTAATGACTATGATAATAAGGTTTGTTTATAATATATAATAAATATGTTATAATATATTGTTTATTATTTATTATTTGATTTTTTTTAGAGGACAAAAATTAGATATGCACAATTATAAAAGAATTGATATAAAAACCAATTACAATGTTAATCTAAGTGGTCAAGATAAAAGTGACATTTCAAAAAAAAAAATTGGTAATTAAATGAAGTAGTAAATATATATTTTTTTAATTTTAAATTTTTTTTATAATTATATTTATTAAATTGTTTTAAAAATAACTAAACGGAAGGCTAAAGCTAATTCAACTAAAAAGCAAAATAATAAAAAACAATGAATATCTAAAGTAATTGATTTAACTGATGATATATTGCAAGAATTTCATGATAATAAATCTAAAGAATCTGGTATGACAATGATGGAACAATTAGAATATGAGGAATGCAAGTTAATAATTGAAGAACGTAAAGAAAAACTAAGGGAATTATGAATTTCTAATGCAATTAAGAGCATGAATATGGTCTTGATGAATAAATATATTAAGTATGCTTAAATTATGCAAATTTTATATATGTGAAAATAATAAAGTAAAAAATTATTAATATTTAAAACTTGTTTAGATAAATTGCCCCAAAAACATCCCATTAAAAAAAAAAAAAAAAAAAAACTTTAAATATTGCGATAATGTTGTGCATAAAATATTTGGATAAATGGTCGATTTTTTCATCTATATCGATTAAATATATATAATAAATGTTGCTTTTCGATTCTTTCTCTTTGATTTGTTATTACCATTACCCATTATTAATTTATTGATTGCATCATAGTTAAATGAATTTTTTTTATTATCGATTGCAACATAGTTAAATCAATTTTCTTTATCGATTGCATCATAGTTAAATTAATATTCTTTATCGATTGCATCATAGTTAAAATCCAATTAATTTTCTTATCAATTGTGTAAAATGGCCTAAATATTTAAGCGATCAACTTCCGACCCCGATCAAATTAATTATTACATATCATGTGAAAAGCCATAGATAAAAAATTTCTATGCCTATATAAATATATAGTATACAAACTAGTATAACCGACTCAATTTTTTTTTTATACATATATGTATGCTATACGCTTTTTTTAAAACAAATTTTTATACATATATATATACTATACGCTTTTCCCCTTTTTTTAGCCTACGCTACGTCTTTCATGGTATTAACCTTACGCTTTTATGCAATACCGAAAAATAAGGTCTAATTCTCGTCCGTTTAAAAAAGTTAGTATAGCAATAACTTCTCAAAACCTGATAAAATCAACTTATTACAAAGCCAATTTTTTTAAACGGACGAGAATTAGATCTTATTTTTGACTATGGAGTCCTACAACTCTAATGAAACCTTTTATATGGTTTTTTTTTTACTTTATTATGGTTGGTTTACGTTTTTTTAAAAAGTACTCTAAACTGTATAACGATAAATAATATAAAATTAAATTGAATTTATTAGCCAATCAGACGAACTTCTGTCTATGAAGCACTACGTAGTACTAACGCTAAGTATCTTACATAAGTATTTTATTAGTTTTTTAAATGTTTTAAAAAACTTATAATACATATTTTATATTTTGATTTGATAGCAATTCAAAGGTTTTTAAAATGGTATTTTTTAGTTATATTTATTGTCAAAAAACTTTAGGAATAACTTATTATTATTTATTAGCTTTTTGAATATTTTCTATTAGTTTTTTAAAAACTTTTTATACAGATTTGTATTTTGAATTGATAGTAAATTCAAAGGCTTTTTATTAGTATTTTAATGGTTTTTTTAATTATAATTATTGTTAAAAAACCTTTGGAATAACTTATTATTATTTACAAAAATTTTTTAATATAATACTTTTAGAATAGGTCTACAGTTCTACCTGTGCACTAATCTATTTCGTAAATTCAAGTTTATTAAAATGGCAGTAAAATTTTTTGAAAAACTTTCAAATAATTATCTTGAACTACTTGATGACAAAGAAGACTTTAATATATTTATTAATGTTGGTGAATCCCCAAACACCAAAATATTCCAAGCACACTCGGCAATCTTAAGATACAGATCTTTATATTTTCGTAATGAATTAGCAAATATTAATAAAGATA
>CAJVQA010012473.1:0-10090 GCA_910591915.1 Cetraspora pellucida
TAGTTAACATTATCTAATATCCTTCAAATCATTTCATTCACTCTAATTATTCATTCAGCGAGTGAGTATAAAGAACATTTATTAATCATTTGAATTAAAAACAAGTTCACAAATCAAGAACATAAATATTTATTTACCATTACCAAATATCTTTCAAATCGTTTCATTCGTATTAATCATTCATTCAGTGTGTGAGTATAAAGAACACTTATTAATCATTGGAATTAAAAAGAAGTTCACAAATCAAAAACATAAATACTTAGTTAACATTATCTAATATCCTTCAAATCATTTCATTCACTCTAATTATTCATTCAGCGAGTGAGTATAAAGAACAGTTATTAATCATTGGAATTAAAAACAGCAAAGCAAGTCCACAAATCGAGAACATAAATACTTACTTATTTACCATTACTATTATGTAATACTCTTCAAATGATTTCATTTGCATTAATCATACATTCAGTAGGTGATTATAAAGAACATTTATTAATCATTGGAATCAAAAACAGCAAAGCAAGTTCGCAAATCAAGAACATAAATACTTATTTATCATTACTATTATGTAATGCCCTTCAAATCATTTCATTCGCATTAATTTAGTCCGTGAGTATAACGAACATTTATTAATAATTGGAATTAAAAATAGCAAAGCAAGTTCACAAATCAAGAACATAAATACTTATTACCATAACCATTATGTAATACCCTTCAAATCATTTCGTTTGCATTAATTATCCATTCAGTGGGTGAGTATAAAGAACATTTATTAATCATTTGAAATTAAAAACAGCAAAGCAAGTTCACAAATCAAGAACATAAATACTTATTTACCATTACTACCCTTCAAATCATTTCATACGCATCAATAATTCATTTAGTGGGTGAGTATAAAGAACATTTATTAATAATTGGAATTAAAAATAGCACAAAACAAGAACATAAATACTTATTTACCATTACCTTATGTAATACCCTTCAAATCATTTCCTTCGCATTAATCATTCATTCAGTTCGTGAGTATAAAGAACATTTATTACTCATTGGGATTAAAAACAGCAAAGCAAGTTCACAAATCAAGATCATAAATATTTATTTACCATTACTATTATGTTATATCATTCATTCAGTGAGTGAGTATAAAGAAAATTTATTAATTATTGGAATTAAAAACAGCAAAGCAAATTCACAAGAACATAAATACTTATTTACCATTACTATTATTTAATACCCTTCAAATGATTTCATTCGCATTAATTTAGTCGGTAAGAATAGAATTTATTTACATTCAATATAAAGTTTATAATAGCATAGAAGATGAAATAAAATATTATATATTATATATTGTGATTATAAAGCAACTCTAAATTTGGAAAATGTGAATCTTGTAATAAATATAACACGGAACCAGCGTGGTGTCTATCATGCGACCCTGACAGAGCAACAAGGTGGACAAGCAGAAATAAGGATATTGATGAATGTATGAAAGAATTCCAACTTAGAGCTCGTGCATATAATGATGTGATCGAATGGATTCCATTTGATAAATTATCTGGTGTTAAAAAAATCGGTAAAGGAGGATTTGGGTCTGTGTATTCAGCAACCTGGCTGGATGGCATACGAAAAATTGGAGGTAATAACAAAAGATCACGTGAACCATCGAGCACCGTTGCACTCAAGACGTTGGCAAATTCTAAGGAAAATAAATTTGATTTTTTAAAAGAAGTAAGTTAATAATTACTCATTATTTTTATAATTATCGAATATTTTAATTAGTTTATTTAACTAATACAAGTTTAAACATTAAGTTTAAAAATCTTATGACATGTAAATCACAATGTTTTAGGACTAAGCTCGCAATATACGGAATAACTCAAAATACAGAAACAAATGAATACTTAATGGTATTTCAGTATGCTGATAATGGAAGTCTTAGTAAATATTTAACAAAAAATTTTCGTAAACTCACATGGCAGTCTAAATTACAAATACTTAAAGATATTTCATATGAGTTGTGGAATATTCATGAAGCAGAGTACATCCATGCCGATTTTCATAGTGGCAACATTTTGCAAGACCAACGCACTAATGAAAGTGTACAATCTTATATCGCAGATCTAGGATTATCTAGAAAGAATAATGAATGTGATTCAGGAGATATTTGCGGAGTCATGCCTTATGTTGCTCCTGAAGTTTTATCGGGCAAACAACAGTTTACACAAGCAGCAGATATCTATGGATTTGGTGTTATTATGACAGAAATAACAACTGGTCGAAGACCTCTTGACGGTTATGAATTCGATTTAAAACTTGCAGTCAAGATTTGCAAGGGATTACGTTCTAAATTTGCATTGGGAACACCTAAATGCTATGTAGAATTTGCAAAGAAATGTATGAATTCTATTCCAGAAGAACGGCCTGATGCTGAGAATGTTTGTATGACAATAGTTGGCTGGCTTAATAAGATAATTAGTTCTGATGATAATAAAATTAAAAAGCAATTCTTAGATGCTGATAAAATTATAAAGAAACTCTTAGACACTGATAAAATTACTAAATCATCAAAGCACCCTGACGAAATATATACTAGCAAACTTATTAGCACAAAATTGATTTCAAATGAAATTAAAAGTATTTAAGCTTTTAACTAATTTATTAAAAATATGCTATGTTAAATCTATTTAGACTAATATTATATTTATTTGTTTAGATTTTTCTCAAGCTGATTCTATTCAACTTGAGCTTGAAATTTCTAATGATTTTGAAAGTTTCGGTATGTATTATGCTAATTGTAAATCTTTTTTATAAATTGTAATTGTAAACAATTAATTAAGTGATATTTAAACTATCTATCAGATTAATATGATTGGACTGTCTAATTATTCGGATTATTTGGAAAAAAGGTTTACAGAAATTGATAACATATTTAGGTTATTCGGCAGAAACGATAAATTATTTTGGTTATATGGCAAAAACATTCAAGCTATAATGTTCTGTCAATTTACAGTATATCAATTTAGCTAGTTATCAAAAATATATCTTTCAATTTATTAATATATTTTTAAATAAATCCTTGAGATAACTTTACAGAAATCTTAAATTTTAAAAATATTATATGATGAGATAGTTATGATCTATCATAGCAAATTTCATATACCAAACTTAAATGCCTTTTCTATCCTTGGTAGTGCCTACTAGGGGCCTGTAAATTACTTATTTTTGTGGCCCGGCCCGCACTTAGTTTTAAAAATTTTTAGCCCGGTCCGCATATATATAAAATTTTTCTTTAGTGCAAAATTTATTATTAAATTTTGAAAAATTTTAGGCCCGCAGTTGTAAAATTTTGCTTCAGGTCCGGCCCGGCTCGCAAAATTTTGCGGGCCGGGCCTGGCTGCGGGACCCAATGCAGGCCTCTAATGCCTACCCCTTCTTCATAATGGAATCCAAAATCATGCTCCACCTGAACTGTCGACTTTAACAGACTTCAATACTACTAAAATGCCGTTTTTTCATTGTTGGCTATAGCAGAATTCAAGATTAAACTGCCTTCATGAATTGCCGGATTTCAAACACTATTTAAATGACTTTTTGGACTACACTGTCCATTCGAATTGACAACTTCAGATTTCAATTATCACATAATGCCTTTTTTTTACATCATTAACTTTGCCTACGCCTTTTTCATAGCGGAATCCAAGATTAAAATGTCTACATTAATTGCCGACTTCAGCAAATTTCAAGTATAAAACTTAAATGTCTTTTTCATTCTTAGTAGTGCCTACACCTCTTTTATAACATAATCCAAAGCGCTTTAATCGAATCCAGCCTACAGTGGTAATACGTAACATTCAGCATTAAGCGTTTTTCCGACAAATTCGGTTGTAATTCAACTTAATTCCAGTAACAATGTCCCAGAAAATATGTTTCAACAACATGATTCATTTCCACGGATTTTGATAACTAACGAACGCTTTACATTCATTCGTTTCTACTTAAAATTTGTATGAATGGTGTCACCAAGAGTACTTGTTTCTCTATGTCTTGCATCAGTGAGTCATCGATGCTCACCGAATGCCTTAGGTTTGTTTATTTTATTACCTATTACATTCTGATAAACCCATGTCTACGTAACAGTATAAAATTCTAGAAAACTAAATCACCTTTGTTCTAGAATATGCACCATTTTTTTTTGTATTACTATTGAGAATTCATTGTGTAATCTATCCTTATGTGGTGATAATATGTCACTTTCTCAATATTAACATTGTTTTTTTTTTAAATTGATGAATAAGTCCAAATTTGCAAAAAAATCGTAACTTTATAGAATCTATATAAGGACTACACAGCACATGGAGTGACGTTAACTCCGACAAAAAAAATTTCCTTTTATTTTTTTCGTCTGTCCAATAATGTACAGTTATCCGACATTGACATTTTATATGAACATGTGAATTTTTTTGCCGATATTTTTGCACGAAATTACGTAATCAGTTTTCAAAAATATCACGGAAAAAACTTCAAACTATCACATATAAACATCGGATAACACATTATTGGCATACGACAAATAACGAAATTTTTTTTAGGACTTAATTTCACTCATGTGCTACGTAGTAGCACATGGAGTGACATTAACTACGACGAAAGAATTTTTCGGTATTTTTCATATACTCCCCATATTGTATTATCAATTGGTTTTTTAAATAGAATTTGCCTGTAAAATGCTTTAACATTTTAAAAAATCCTAGATTTGTGGCGCAGTATATCGGTGTAAGGGTCAATAATTAAAATTTTGACATTGATCAAAATACGATTGCGAAAAAATCAAAACATTTCGTGTGATTGACGAGTATAAGTTTTCGACATCATATTTTGCTACTAGTATGAATTTCTCAAGCTGTTTTTGTGAAAATGAATTTGTACATCATTTATAAATTCAATATAATAATTAGGAACTCTGAGAAAACATCCGTCAAAAAATTTTAAATTCTCTGATATGATTGTCGCTCTTCAAATGAATTAAAGCAATACAGTAAAACCTCCATAAGTGCACACCTTCAGGACCGAACTTTAACGACATGCACTTAGAGAATAATAAGAATAAGTCATTTATAGAGGCCATGTATATATTTGCGCCCAAATTTAAGCGTGCATTTAGAGAGGGTGTGCACTTATAGTGGGAGCACTTATGGAGGTTTTATTGTAGTCTTGAAAAAACATTCAATTAAGGTTAATTAATCATATGCACTTTTTAATATTTTAAGTCAATAAAAATCTGGAATTATAAATTACATGATATTTTTAATTCATATATTTTGTTAATTTTGAAAAATTGTAATCGACATAGCTTAAATTCGATTTGGATTTTTATTAATTAGACCAAGACACAAAAGTCAGCGTTCTTGTATATAGCCTTTGCTAATGTTTTCTTCTTTAGAACAAGTTTTATTATCACTAAGACTCAAGTAAGTCAAAATAGTGTTTCCACGCTAATGATTTCCCTTTTTCAGAATTAATATCACTAAGATTTAAAAAAATCAATGTTCCTCTGCAATGCTTTCACTTATTCAAATTAGTATCAAGATTTAAAGAAGTTAATGTTCATGCATAAAGCACCTGCTTATGTTTTTCTTCCTTCAGAATTAGCAATAAAAATGTACGCGATCCTGATATAGTGATCGGAGTCTTTTATTACATATAACCATTATGGCTAAGATTTAAAGAATTCAGAGCAGTGTTCTTATACAGAGCATCTGTTAATGCTTTTTCAGCTTCAGGAGTAAGTAGATTATAACTAATATCTAAAGAAGTTAAGGTAGTGTTTTTGTATAGAGCATTTGCTAATGCTTTTCCACCTTCAGAATTAATCTCATTATAGCTAAGATCCAAAAAAGTCAGAATAGTATTCTTGCATAGAGCATCTGCTAATGCTTTCCCACCTTCAGAATTTATTTCATTATGACTAAGATTCAAAGAAGTCAATGTAGTATTCTTGCATAAAGAGTTTGCTAACGCTTTCACTTCTTCAAAACAAATATAACTAGCACATAGATTTAAACAAGTTAACGTACTATTCTTGCATAAAGCATCTGCTAATGCTTTTACTTCTCCGGAACTAATATCATTATAGCTAAGATCCAAAAAAGTTAATGTGGTGTTCTTGTATAGAGCAACTGCTAATGCTTTTCCTCCTTCAGAATTAATTTTATTATGACTAAGATCCAAAGAAGTCAGAGTAGTGTTCTTGCATAAAGCATCTGCTAATGCTTTTGCATCTTCAGAATAAATATAATTAGCACACAGATTTAACAAAGTTAGAGTAGTGTTATTACATAAAGCATTCGCTAATGCTTTCACTCCTTTAGAACAAATACCATTATAACTAAGGTCTAAAGAAGTCAAAGTAACATTTTTGCATAGAGCATTTGCTATTGCTTTTCCACCTTCAGAACTAATATAATTATTACAAAGAATTAAAGAAGTTAGGGCAGTGTTCTTGCATAAAGCCGTTGCTAATGCTTTTCCACCTTCAGAACTAATGTCGTTACAACAAAGATTCAAAGAAGTCAAGGTTGTGTTTTTGCATAAAGCAGTTGCTAATTCCATTACTCCTTTATAACCAATATCATTATAGCTAAGGTCCAAAGAAGTCAGATTAGAATTCTTACATAATGCATCAGCCAATGCTTTTCCACCTTCAGAACCAATATCATCACTACAAAGAATTAAAGAAGTTAGAGCAGTGTTCTTGCATAAAGCATCTGCTAATACTTCTTCACCTTTAATACTAATAACACTATAACTAAGATCTAAAGAAGTAAGAGTGGTATTCTTGCACAGAGCTTTTGCTAACACTTTCATTTCTTTAAAAGTAATTTTACTACAACTAAGATCCAAAGAAGTCAGAATAGAATTCTTACAAAGAATCTTTGCTATTGCCTTATATTCAAGGTCATCTTTGATACTATATCGAATAGAAGTAACAGTAGTGTTTTCATAAAGATTTTTAAATATTACTTTATTGTAAATCATTTTACTAAGATCCAAATACTTAAGTTTATGACTTGTTCGTAAGAACATCGCAATCAAAGAACAAGTAATAGTGTTTACAAGCTTATAATTAATTTTTTTCACATTGCCATTATATAATTCATAACAAAGCCAATTTTCGATTCCATTATGCAAACCATAGCCAATAGATATAGTATGACTTGTATATTCAAACAGTAATTTTGGATGATTCGGAAATATAATTTTAAAAGGGATTAATAATGCTTGTTCTTCAGAATTTAATGTTAAAAGGTATATATTCATAAGCCTTTTATCGTTAACATAATTTGTTGGTTCACTCCATAGTATTGGTACAATTAGTCTACACCATTGGCGATTTACAAGAAGACATGAGAATAAGTTTTTATAACGTGTACGAAGATTATTAAATATGTCACAAAGCACTTCGTTCGGTAATGCGATCATTTTAATAAAGGGATTTTAGTAAGTATATAGGTTTAAGTTCGGGGAAGTATAATTTATACTAAATTATGTAAGAAATTATGTAAGATATCAAGTATTATGAACAATATTTTCATATTAATCGTATAGAATGCATATATTGTCACGACATTTCTGAAGATCATGAAGAACTAACGCTAAAGGGATGGATAACACGTGAGGCTTTGCATATCAATATCGTACGATAATTACGTAATGGTATGATTTCATTAAGAACAACGGTGGTGTCATGAAAATTATGATCTGTAACTCAGAATCATTGGATTTTGGTAGAACAAAATAGTTAGCAACATTTATTTGCGTTTAGATGCTATTTTTGCATTAATCACTTGACTATTGCTTTGATTTTTCTCATACGCTAATTACTATTATTAAAAATATTATGAAAGAAAAATGGAATAATAAATTAAAAGTGATAGTAAAACCGTAAAACTTTATGTTAATTCTACCAGTATCAAATGAACGGTTCTTAAAAATGCCATGAACACCGCTTTTAGATTGATACCTTAAGTACAAAGATAATCTTTATGAAAGCGAAGAAAAATTTATTGCTCAGTAAGTGCCAATTGCTCTACACTCTTTAAAAGTATTCAATGCCTTAATCCTCAATATGATTGTGAAGATACTTCATGATACGATTTATCAATTTATTCTGATATTTTTCAATTTAAAATCTCACCAAATGAATTGATTAATGAAAAGAACGTACATTAATATTTGTTAAAAGACTGAAATTAATACTAGATTTAATTTAGAGAATATTGAAGACAAATTATATACCTTATCTATCTTTTCAAAAATTGCTCAGGCTTATATTTAGGTTCTCGTTTTGGGAGTAGATGTCGAACGTTTATTTCAAATTATAAACATATTTAGTGATGATATGGATGAATAGTATTTAGAATGTAATGCATCTATAAATTTATAATAATTATTTTATATATAATTTTTTTGCTATTTTGCAAAGTGTGCTAATTTTACTAACTAGTTTTGCTTTAACGGCCGGTGGACCTGATGTATTCTTACATAAATTTCAATAACCAGATTTTATCTAATTTTTATCGTATTATATAAAGTACAACTTTAGAAAAATTCAGCCAGCATTATTGCAATATTTAACTTGAATGTATAATCTAAATTGTAGCTCAAAATTGATTACTGCAAAATTTGCATAAATTACAAATAATTACGATAAATCACATCTATAAAAGGACCAAAGGTCAATCGGGAAAAAATACCAAAAAAGGAGTTAATATCAACTTAGTCCGTCTTCATGTTTGACCCACAGATTTATTCTTATACAGTCAGATTTTTAACTGCAACCCTAAATGCATATTCTATGAAAAGTCTTCCTAAATGTATGCTTACTTGATGTGATACTTTTAGATTTTTCTCCATAAATGCAATACCTCCCTAATGCACAGTCAACTGATTTTTACATATGGTTCCATCAAAGTGCATTTATAGAAGCCTGACTGCAATAATAAATAATAGATTTACAAAATTACAACTTTAAAAAATGGTTTAAAACACGTTCGACGACATAGGCTTTTTCTGGTTTTCTATAAATAATAATTGGCTGGAGCTGAGGGAGCAAGGCGAAAGCCTTCAAGTCATACACTACGAATTTTCGGAGATGTCCGGCTCCCGCTTCACTTGATCCAAATTTTAGATTCGAATAACCAGAATTGAACCTAAATTGGGTTCAATATTTGATTACCGAAATTTTGGGTTTAAAATGCAATTGACTTTTAAAATATAGTAGCGGAAATTGATTTTTAATTAATAATTAATTATTAATTATAATAATTAATAAAGTAAAAACACGTCATTGTATCGATGCAAATATATTAAATAAAATAAATAAAATAAAAAAATAAAATTATATTAAATAATAAAAAAATTTAAAATAGCTTATATACTTATTCGATTTGGTAAATTTTTATTAAAATGCAAAAGCGCAAAAGAAGTTACACACCTGAACAAGTAGCCATAAGAAATGAGGCCAGAAGAAAATGAAAAAATTCAATGACCCAAGAACAGCAGCTAGCACATAGAAGAAACAAATCGGAAAAAAGACAAGCCTGTCATAAGTGTCAGTTAGCAACTAATAATAGTAATATTATAGGAAAGGAGAATACCAATCGAGACGAACAAATAAATAGAGAAGACAACATAAATAAAAGTATAACTCTTTAACTAAATTATAATTATAAAAAATTATGAAATTTTAACATGCTATACACATAATTTAATTTAGAAAATGAAGTATCACCTGCTTGTCAACTTACTGATGATGATCACAATCTTCTCAAAAAATTCCATGATGCAGTTGCAGAACTCAAATATAATTATTGTCCTATATGTAAAGAATTCTTTTTTTCAATTCCATTAAATTATAAAACTGGCAATTGTGATAGATGTAGTAGAGACAAATTAATACAAAAAAGGTTTTCACTAGAAAATAATAAGGATTCAGGTACATGATAAAAATACTTAATACTAGGTTAATGCATAGCATTGTGTGTCCGAAGCCTAATAATATTTCTAAAATATATAACAAATTATTTAACCAAAT
>CAJVQA010012474.1:0-10089 GCA_910591915.1 Cetraspora pellucida
ATGCTAGACTTAAGTATTGGGAAATTCTATGTAATTATATGTATTTAGTTTCAAGAATCTTAATAAAGTACTAGCGTGACTGCTTAAGGTTAAAAAAAAAAAAAAATAAAATAA
This sequence comes from Cetraspora pellucida, assembly GCA_910591915.1. Classification (NCBI taxonomy): domain Eukaryota; kingdom Fungi; phylum Glomeromycota; class Glomeromycetes; order Diversisporales; family Gigasporaceae; genus Cetraspora; species Cetraspora pellucida. Next base: position 115 of record CAJVQA010012474.1, read on the forward strand.
CATGACAACAATTTAAAAGCTATCAAAAACAATTAAGTAAAGGCAAAAAAACAGAGTAGTTCAAGACAATAGAAACAAAAATGTTGAATAGACTTGAAAGCAGAAAAGTTAAAAAACTATTTAAAACAGACAAATATAACATATAGGCAATAAAGATCAAGTAGAAAAGTTTGTCAAAAAACAGAAGAAAAAAAGAATAGATAATACTTAATACAATAGAGAATAGACAATTGGAAAAAATAGTTAAAAAGAAAAAGAAAAAGCTATTAATAGAATACTGACAAGTGTATAATATAGAAAATGATTTAATAACTAAAATTGACAAATGTAAAGGATATATAAGAAAAGAAAAAACAATAAAGAATAGCTGTCAACATTAAATAAAAATCAATAACAAGATAAATACAATTCTAAATATATTAATAAAGAAAAACAACAATATAATTAAGACAGCTACTGACCAACTAATGGGATATATGAAAACAGAAGAGTTGAAAGAAAAGAAATAAAAGCTAATAGAACTTAAAATGTTAGAAAGTTTAAAAATAGAGTTAATTAGAAAACAAAAGCTGAGTGAAAATATTAGTTAAGAGTTAGTAGAAATCTTAAAAAAAATATAGCAAAAAACAAGAACAAATATATAATATATACAGACAGTATAGCAAATAGAAGAAACAAAGAAAAAACAATAAATAGGAACATAGATATAAAATAGATACAAACAAGTGATTAGTCAGAAGAGAAAGTAGTATTAGAAATAAAGAGTAGTCTACATCTATGATAGCTGAAGTGTTAGCAATATAGGCAGCAATATTAACAATACCAAAGAAGAAAAAACTAAAAATATTTACAGATAGCAATGCAACAATTAGAAACATTAGTAAAGGCTTAGCATGTATAAATAGAAATAAAGTTCTTAAAAGAAAAAATGTATTATAGATATTGAAGATAACTGATATAATTAGAACAAAAAACATACAAATAGAGTAGATCAAAGTAAAAAGTTATAATAAGAACAAATAGAATAATAAAGCTAATAGTCTTGTAAAAAAGGAAACATTAAGCAAAAAAATAATTTTTTCAGAAGAAGTCAGCCATAAAAAGATAGAATACTATCTAGAATGAAAAAACAAATAAATAGACTTATCAGCAAAACTTTTATATAAAATAGTAATAAATATCAGATTGAAAGTAGAATAAAAAAAACAACAGTAATCAAGAACATGAATCAGTAACAAAAGCAATAATCTATAATTGAACATACTTTTAGAAAAAGCTAAAGTCATCCAAAAAGATACATTGTTTGACAAGAAGAAGCAGCACAAAAAGAAGTGCTTTTATGAAATACATATTAGACAAACTTCCAATTTTAAAAAAACTCAACAAAAGAAGGTTAAATATTATATATAATAGCAGAATGTCAAGTCTGCCAAAGCAAAGTCAAAGAAATACAAAAACATTTGGCATATTGTAAAGGACAAACAAATCTATGAAAAAGAATACAAAAGTATTTATTACAATAGCATGAAAAAGTTTAAAGAAAGTAGAAAAAATTTAAGTCCCACCTTATATATTATATATGGTACTTTTTAGAAAAACAGAAAAAAAAAAATAGAAATAAGAAAAGTACTAATCAAAAGCCTAATTTCAAAAGCAACTCAAAACAGATTATTACAACTTTTGAGTACAAAAACAAAACAACAGTTTATGAACATAGTAGCAAAAACAGCATGAAACATATTTTATGAATAAGTTTAAAGAATATGCTATAAAAAAGTTAATATATAAAAAAAAAAAATAAAATAATAAGTAAACTAAAGAAAAAAAAACAGAAAAAAAAAGAAAATTTAAGTAAAAAAAGAAAGACTAGTCAGTAAAAATAGAAAAGAGAAAGAAAAAAGTAAAAAAAAAGAAATAAATCAAAGAAAAAGTTAGAAAAACAATTTGAAAGCTTGTCATGAAAGAAGAAAACCCTTTTTATTATGAACTTTAAGTAGTCAAATTAGCAGCTTATCTCTGCTAGAGGTAATATAACAAGTTGTATTTAGGTGCTATTAGGGTAGCTGGATGATGCTAGGCTTAGTTGTTAGATATATTTATATAATTGCAATAGTAATTTCAAAAATCTTAATAAAGCATTAGTATAATTGCTTATAAATAAAATATATATACAGTATATATATTAAACAGAAAAGTGCATAATAAAAGTAAAACAGAGTTTGATAATAAGTTGTATTAAAAGTTTAAACTATAGATCTTAAAATACAATATAAAATTTGGATTTTATAATAAATTTATTGATTAAGATAAAGCAGAAACATTATAATAAGTGTTGTGTCAACTTTTTAAATAACAAATTTACAATAATGTTAATAAGTTTGTTTAGTATTAGACCTGTTAAAGCTAAGAAATTTGAAGATATATCTAATATACTGTAAATAGTCATACTACTTAGTAGTTTAATTTAGTTGTATAAGTTAATTATAATATTTGATATAGTATTAAGTATATTAGTATTAAATATATATTTTAGTAAGATGTTTATAAGACTGTATAGTAATTAATTAAATAGGCAGATTGTTTAATAAAGATAATAACTAGTTTAGTAATATTAGTAACAAATTAGTGAATATGAATAATATTGTTTATATAAAATATAAGAAAAAGTTTAAGATTTTTTGATTATTGTTAATGTATAATCAAGTAGTTTGCTAATTAATTTAGTTAAGAATTTTGTACTATTTTTTTTTTTTTTTTGAACTTTGGCAACAATGCCAGTTGGTTTATTAGCTTTTAATTTGATATAGTACAAATTTTACAGTTACATTTTTAGAATCAATTATTACTAGTACTATATACTATCTAATTTTTATACTACTAACTTCACCTAATTACCTATATGGCATCTAAGTGCATGTCCACCACATGCCTGCACGCAGTTATTTTAACAACCACTTGCAGTTAGGATACACCATTAAACTGCTATACAAACAAGAATACCTACTGAACTTAATATGGTATCCCAAATGCCAAGAGTACTGTCTTCTGTAAATTGTACCTATATGTTCTACTCACATATTTTATCTGGTCTTGTTTCTTTTGCCTTTTAATCTAACTATATCTAGTATTACCTTGTTCCCTATATTTCTCATCTTTTTGTCACTATATCACTCCCAAATTGGTCCTACTTGGGTATGTTTGATCCTTATAATCTTTCTATCTTTGGTATGCCTGTTATTAATTCTTCTAAGATGTTCTGACAATGGTCTAAGATCTGTAAAAAATCTGTATCTCAAGCCAGATCTGCTGCTGCCATTGGTTTTTTTGACCAATCTGTATTTCAAGCCAGGTTTGCTGCTACTGTTCCTGCAGATGTCTCAGGTTTTAATATCATACAGTAACTTGATACTGCATTTAACCTCTAACATAGTGCTCTCTTCTATGGTGAGAACTAAAACTTGTTGTACTTACAAACAGAACAATTCTGGTTATATCTAGGGAGTTCCTCTAACCTCAATAATACTATACTACCATATATAGCAAGCTTCTAGCTTATTCAATAATATCTGCAGGACAATTCTGGTTATGCCTCAGAAAGTTACACTGACCCCAGTGATGCCATACTATCTTGCAGATTTTATCTCATATTGGTTGGTTGATTTCAGTCTTGTTCATCATAAACTTCCATATAGGTATAATCAGAAACCCGATTTGGTACTTTTACATTGCACAAAGAAGTTATACACCAATTTTCAAGATTTTTTCCTTCTATAATTAGATTATTCAGCTATGCCAGAAGTGCTTCCAATTTTTGGTTAGACCAATCCTTTATCACAGTCTGTCCTCATGTTCACTGCTTCTCTTATCATTCCAGTCTTAGTTACTTTCAGAATACTCTCCCAATTAAATCCTCTTCTTGAATTCTAATTAAGACTTATTTGCACAATTTATTGATTATCCTTCCAAGCAAGTACTCCACAAGTTGGGTGCAGAGATGTTGGTACTACCTATATTAGGAAGTATAAGGATATTGGTGCTGCCCTAGCCTAAAGGACTTACATATGCAATCTTTTCATAACCATAACCTTTTGTAACAACTGCTTGTTATGCATAGTGCCTGCACTTCATGATTGGGTCTCCTTCTGGGAATTTCTATTTCCATTATTGTACTGTATTTGGATTTAACCACAGGGTTTCGCATTTGATTACAGGCTCCTTATTAGGTTACAGAAACTAAAATCTTTCAATTTTTGCCTTCAGCCGAACTTGAACTGTTGATCTTGACTGTGGAGGGTATAGAAGCTTAACTGCTAAGCTATGGAACCCATACTCTTTTTTGTACTATTTTTGAAAATAGTTTTGTGTAATTTATAATATATAAATATGTATATAATATATTATATGAATATTGTAATAAATAAGTAGTTTTAAGAAAAAGTTTTCAAAATTTAAAGTATATGCAGAACTGTAAATATTATAAAATATAAAGATAAGATATAACAAATTATGATAATTGTATATAAGTTGATCTGCAAGATTATTGTACTAATCATCTTGATAAGTAATAACTTAGTAAAAAATATAAATATTGCATGATTTAATAAAGTTAATAAGTATATTTTATCATAAAAAATATTATATATGTGTATAGGATAAAGTATAAATTAAGTTTAAAAACTGAATTATTTAGAGATTACAAACTATAAGTTAGCATATATATATATAATACAGTTGCTAAAAACAGTAATAAAAGCAGATAAAATAACAATAAGCTTAAACTTAAATAAGCAAAACTAGTATTTTGTTTGGACTTAAAATATATGCAATATAGTGTTGTTTAAAATTTGAATTCATCCAATATTCATGAAGCATTGTGATGTGTCTAGATTAACAATTAAGTTATCTGTATAGAAGTAAAGTTCTAATAGTTGTACATTGTAGTTAGCAATTTGTTAAAAATTATTTATTAAAATATTAGATTTAAAAATAGTTGAAATTGATTGTATTATAATAATAATATTAGAAGGATTAAGAATTTGAATAAGATGTTAAATTGTAATAGAATATATAAGATTAAGATTATTGGTATTAAAGTTGAGAGTTTTGTTATATATATTAACTTAATTAAAAAATTTTTAGAAAAATTAATAAGAGTATTAATTGCATATTTATTAGCAATTATGTGAAAGTTAAAAAAACAATCTGGTTATGCATATGATTAAATAAATTGAAGAAAATAAGAATTAGTAAATTATAATTCTATATAGTATTATCAAAAATGATTTCTAAAAAAAAAAATTGTTTTCTAGCTTTGTCAATAATTATTTGGTTATCAAGTACTGTAATAAGCTATGTTTTTTTGTATAAAAAAAATTTAAGTTGAATAACTATAATAGTTTGTACTAGATAAATATAAATATTAGTAAAGAATATAATTATATAAGTGGCATGTAGTTTGGTCTTCTAAATAGTTAAACCAAAATGGTTGTTTGCTTTTAGAAATTTTGTTTATATATAGAAATATGTGCTTTTAGTTTAGAAAACATAAGTTATCAAATGTAGTAAGTTTATTTAAGTAAAGAATATAATAATATCTAAGTTGTTTTTTTGAATATTAAGTATTTAGAGTATGATAATAATAATAATTTAAATAAATTAAACCCTTTTTAAACAACTCTTTCTAATGATCATTTGAACCAAACTTTCCAAAAAGCTGAACTACAGAAAATGATATAGTTAATATTTTAAACTTTATGAAACCTTCTGGAATACTGTATATGCATTGTTGAATATTGAAATAGAGTTGAAAAAGAGTCGCAGCCTTGTGGTAATGATTTAAAGAGCACTCTAGGACTATAGAAGAAGTAATTGCTAAAAGCCAAGGTTCTTCATTAAGTAAACAACAAAGTTGGATATATTAGTTTTATACAACTGTAAAACCTACAAGGAACATTCACAAGGGTTAAGAACTCACAAAAGCTAAAAAGTTAGTTCACCTAGCACTCTCACTTTTTTTCGAGGAAAATTTTGTAAAAGTGGGTGATTCAGTTTACTCCCTCCTAAAGATTGACATATAAAATCACCAAAACAGTCAGCAGTGTTTACTTCCTAAACAGGATTGTTTATGATGTGGATTGGAAATAATACAGCAACACAAACACAACTATATACATGCCTCAAGCTGCTGAAAATCTGTCAAACACTGCCTCTGAACTAACTAGTACCTTATACTGACTTTCTACAATAAAGTCAAAGTTTTTTTCTTCTTCTTTGGTTTTTTGTTTAAATAATCTAAGTAAATAGAAAGATAGTAGAATAATTTTTATTTAATATAGTTTATAATTTTTACAAGCCCAACACAGGCTTATAATTGTGATTGTCTAATATCTGTGAATTGCAAGTTTCATGCCTAACATAGGCTTAAAATCGTGCCTATCTGATTTTTTTGTGAATTGCAAGTTTTACACTTTTTTTTTTTTGTTTTTCCCTTCCCTCTTTTATTTCTTGTTTTGTATCTTTTATCATTTACTCCTATACCTCTGTTTTTTTTTTTTACATATAAAATCTTTTTTTTTTGTTTTTTTACTTCCCTATGAGAAGATGTCATCTGATTAGTGATATCCTATTGTAGAGCAGCAGTCTGATAAGCAGCCTACTTCTGCTTGAGGTAATGCAGCAGGTTACACTTATGTACTAATAGAGTGGCCAGGTGATGCTGGACTTAGTTATTAAAAAAATTCTCTGTAATTTGTATAGTTTTAAGAATTCTAATAAAGTATTAGCATGACTGCTTAAGTTAAAAAAAAAAAACACCTTCTTAAATAATATATAAAATATTGCATAGTGGATTAATATTAATATAATGCCAAGATGTTTAAAAAGTTAAATGATTTTAAAGTTAACAATATGTTTGTTATACTTATTAATAATAAGATTGTTATGTATTAGAATACTAGTAAGTGATTACAAGTTGTTTTAAAGTTTTTTTTTTTTATTAAAGGCTATACTTGTGTCAATACTTTATTAACTTATATTGTGTTAGCTATTACAACTATTTTTACAGAAATGAGAGTACAGCTAGTCACACATGCAACTTTTGGTTGCCTATTTAAGTAGTCTGCCTTAAGGTTTTACACTAGATGCTATATTTATAACCTACTAGGAGAGTATTCATTTAAACTCTCTAATCATCTATCCTGTCATATTGAAATTCCAAACTTATCTTCTATATATACCTAACTGGTATACCATCTGAGCAGTATAGTTACTTACTCTTTTTGTACTAATTCCTAGACTGTTATACATTTTAAAGTACATCACCTGCCAGTAAGGCACAAAGGGCCCCTTATTGTTAACTATCTACCCACTTTTAGAACACTAACACAGGCTACTCTTACAGAGTTTACCCAGACCTCAGTATTGACTTTATAGCATATCCCTAGTATTTTTAGTATACTTCTGCTTTGAACCTAAACTCCCAATCCAGATAGCTTGAAAGGACCATAATCTGTTTTTGATATATTAAGACTAGCCCAATATCCTTTTTCTTCAGTTCAAAATTTAGTGGCCTAGTTAGTAGTATTTTAAAGTTGTTAGATTCTAATACAAGTACTTATTTTCAAAAGATCAAATAAATTAAGCCTTTTAATAAAGTTTGTAATATGATGTTATAGTTGAATATTCTATATATTATAAATATTGTATAACTAAAAATAAAGTAATATGCTTGTAAGAATTGTGCAACTAAGTTTGGCTTTGTTTTTTACAAGTCCTATATAACTTGTAAGAATTTTATTACATATATTTTGATTAAGAACAATATTGTGAAGCAATATTCTATTGTAAAGATTATAACAGTATTAATAATATAATATGCATATATATTAGTAATTTGCTTAGTGCTTGCAATTTTGATAATATGTGATAATTCTGTTATAATAAGTTTGGTTTGTTTAGTTAGTTTATTATTAATTGACAATTTATAAAAGAAGGTAAATCTGTATTAATAAAATTTATAATGTTATATATAAAATATAAAAATTAGCATTCCTAACTATTTGAGATTAAATTTTTATTAATCTAACATTTTTTGATCATCTAATAAAAGTTGTAGAGCTAGTTTTTGCAATTTTAATGATAGTAAAATCAGTAAAATTAGTTAAATATATAAAAAGTTACAAGTAGTTTAAGTTTAATTTTTCTATGAACTATAGAAATTATGATTTCTATATTAATATATTTTAATATATGGAGGTGAGTTAATAGAAAAAAGACAAATTATTTTTAGTAAACTTTTTTTAACTTTAAACTTAAATAACTCAACAACTATTTAATTAAATCTGCTAAAAATTTTTTTATTTTAATCTTGAAATTATATAGAATTAAAATAAAAAAAATTATCAAATTTAATAAAATAGTTGAGATATTTAAGCTTAAAGTTAAAAAAACTTTTACTTGGAAAAAATTTGTCCCTTTTTTATTAACTCCTCTCTATATTTTATTATAAAAATCTTTTTTAGTTTTTATTCTCTTTCTATCATGAATTGTCAATTAAGTATAAACCAGCATTTAAGAAATTTAAATAGTTTATTTAATGAATGAAAATTAAAAAAATAATTATTATATATAATAAAAGTATAGTTAATTTGTTTTATATTAGTTGTAAATACAGATTTAAAGAGATTAATTTGTATATTAGCTATATTAAAGAATAATTCAATTGTAAAAAGAATTTGTGATAGTTCTTATTATAAAGATGCAATTCAAAAAGTATTATTTATATAAGCAAGAACTGAGTAATATGAATTAAGCTTGTTGTATATTTGATGTTTAAGATTAGTTAATTAAAAAATGTAATATAATTTTTGAAGTTGTTGTAAATATGTAAGATGAGTAGGTTATAATAAATTCTTTATAAAATAAAAGTAATAGTTTATTCTGATTAATGCTATTGAGTACAGAATATAATAAAATAAAACCAAGATTTGTAATAACTTAATTTTGCCAATTAGTGAATATACTAATAATAGCATTAATAATAGAATTGGAAAAAACAAGTCATTGTAAAGACTTTTAAAGAAAAATAAGATTAACAAAGTCATATGCTTTGCTTATATCTTGAGATAAAAGCTAAATTAGTTTATAGTTATATAATACATCTTTAATAAGATTGTTAAGTATCTAAATTAGTATATATGTGCTGTTGTTAGATAAAGTAACATAGTTGTATAGTAAAAGAATAAGATATTGAAAAAACACAATACTGATTTAATAGTAATAATTTTTGTATAAACTTTTTAAATATGTTTGTTAAGACTTATAGAGCAGATAAAATTTAAGTTATTATTAAATATATTATATTTTGAGATAGAATAGATTTTGTGTTTTTATTGTTTAGAAATTTGATTTAAGTTAAAGCAATGTTTAAATAAAATAGTAATAACTTAAATACAGATAGTACATGTATGTTTAAGCATTTCATAGCTAATGTCTGTAAATTTACAAGCTTTTTTATAAAGTTTAAAGAACTTATTTTTTTGTTATAAAAGAATTAAAAAAGTTGTACTATTGGCTATTAATATGTGGTTGTAATTAATATATATGTTAGAAGCTGTCAAACAGTACTTAGTCAATTGGTCAATATGTGGTCTAGTTATAAAAAAAAGATTGTATATGCTGTTTTTATAAGATTAAGATTTGTAATAAGTTGATCAAAGAGTTTGATATTAGAGAAATAAATAAGGACTTTGTATTAATTAAGAATACTGTTTATAGCTTGTTTAAGATATATTAAAAATAGATCATATTTTTTTTAGTAACTTATTAGATTTGTTAACAAAGTAATAATAAGTTTTTTTTTTTTTTTTGGTATTAAGGTAACCTCTTTGGTCTTTTGACTTTTTATTAATCACTTATCAGTATTGTGGTTCAATGAACCACTACAGGAGAGCATACAATTGGCTACACGTGTAACTT
>CAJVQA010012475.1:0-10089 GCA_910591915.1 Cetraspora pellucida
CTGCTAGTGCTTTGTACTTAGATCTTTTAATCTCTATTATATGTACTTTTCCAAATTTTCTGCAGATATATTCTAATTCTTTCTTGTTTATATCTGTTGGTAAATTCTATATCGTTAAGTAATCTTCATTTCTGTACTCCTTATTTGTTTCATATTGATTTTCACTTAACTTCTTTCTTTCTCTTAGTGAATAGTTTCTCTCTTGCTGATCTTCCTTGTCTGTTCTTTTATATTTTTCTTTTTTATCTTCTTTCTCTTCTTCTAGTATCATTTTGTATCAGTCACTTTCTTTCCTGCTGATTCTTTGTATTGCATCATTTCTGTCATATTCACAATCGAAGTCTACTTCTATCCATAGGTTTTCTCTCTTAAAGACTTCTTGGATGTTTTTGACATGAGCATTGTTTCTTAGTAACCAACTAATAAATTTTATGCATTCTTTTTTTGTCTTTTCTGGCATATTGTATGCTGGTATATTAGCGATTAAGCTGTTGTTTTGATTGCAGTTTCTTTTACTAAATGCCCAAATGCTTTCTTTCAGAGATGCTCCTACTACATCAATTTCTCTTTCTAGTTGTGATTTCTCTGTTGCTTGTTCTTCTGTTATTTCTATTTCTGGACTATGTTCTAAATTTCCTCTATATGTTTCAATATCTTTCTGTTCTTATTTTTTTTGTTCTTCTGCACTTTTTTTGTTGGCAGATGTGCTTCTTTCTTCTTGGTTAGTGTTTGCTTAGCTTACCTTAATATTTACTGTTGTTTGCAAGCTTTCTGTGTCATTTTGTGTATTTTTTCTATTTATTTTCTTATTTCCAATTTTCTGTGTTGTCTCATATACTTCTTCTTGATGATTTCTATTTATTGAAATTTGCTGTTGTGCTTCTTTTTCTTTACTTTATATTTGTCTTGTTGTAAACTCTTCTATCAACTCATTTTTATTTTGTTTAGTTATTCTAATTTTTTTTTCTGGCAGTTCTTTTTCTACTTGTATAACTATTTCTCTTGTAATCTAAAGTAGAGCAACTTCTGTTAGATTTTGTTTTGTTAACATAGCCATAATCACATCTTCTCTATCTGGTGTTACATAATTCTTGCTTGCTTGATTAAAAAACACTTTGTTATGTATACTATTTACTGCTAAGTATGCTCTTTTGATATATGTCAACATTAGACTTTCTTTTTAGCTTTTTGCAATGTTCATCATCTTTGTTTGTTGTTAGTATTTCTTGCTTATTCCTTGCTTATTCTTGAATTTTCTATGTTATGTGCTGTTCACTATCCTAATTAGGTTTGTATATGTGTCTATCTAAACATGTGTTTGTTTTGGTTGTCTGTTTGCATATCATAGTGATCAACAGATCTACATTTCCAAGTCATAGCAAATTCCCCAAATTTATTTTTCCAAGTTTCAAATAATGTGTTTTTTCTTCTAACTCTACTACTAAGTAACCTATTTACTTGTTCTTTAACTTGCTATACCTTTAACACAAGCTCTATCTTTTTCTTTAAGCCTGTGGGGTTGGTTAAGACAGTCATTTTTGAGAAAACTTTCAAATTGCTTCTGTCAATTTTGTGTACAAGTGATCAGTAGAGAGAGTGTCATTGGTTTATTATTTGTATACAAGTATTATTAGTAAATACATATAGAATTTTTTAGTTTTTGTTACATTTTGAATGTCCATATAGTCCAAAATGATACTACAACACATGGTAGCTCTAAAACCAATTAATTATTAGGTTAAAAGCTATAAAAAGAATAGCTTTTTGTTTTTCTAAAAGAACAGTTTTTGAAAGTCTTAGAAATTACTTCTTTTTATATATAAAAAAGCTTTTTGTAATAATTATTTAACAAAAAACTCTTTAATAAAATAAACTTTAACTATTATTCTTTAAATACTATTTATAAAAACTATTTTTTATTTTATTCTTTATCTTATTTTTTCTTATATTTTATTTTTATTTCTTTTATTTTTATTTTTTTTTCTTATAATAATATAAAGTAAAAAGCTGATTTTCTTAATTAGTTATTTGGCAAATACTAGCTTTATATTATTTATTTATTTTTTTTTTCTTGTAATAATATAAAGTAAAAAGTTGGTTTTCTTAATTAGTTATTTAGTAAATACTAGTTTTATATTATTGAAATTTAAAGGCCACATATAATTGTTAATAGTTTGATTATTAAGACTTTTCTTCTTCTGATTATACTCTACAAATATTTTTAATTTTTAAAGTCTAATAATCTTTGTACAAAGTAAACATTTTGTTATGCCTGATCTGCACAGACTGGATAGTAGGATTTGGTTTAAAAGTTGATCTTATTGTTGTACTTTATAGTGCCTAAGAGGCTATTGAATTTAAATTACACTTTTATAAATATATATATATATATTTTTTTTTACACCTTAAGCAGTTACACTTGTACTTTATTAAGATTCTTAAAACTATATACATCTATAATTATATAAAATTTCCCAATACTCAAGTCTAGCATCACTTAGCCACCTTATTGGCACCTAAGTGCAACATGTCACACTATCTTAGTTAAAAATAAACTGCTTATCTAACTACTTAAAGCTATATCAGAAAGGTCTTCCTTCTTCTGTAACAAGCATATTGATTGACTTCTAAGCTTCTTTCTTTATTTGGTTTATTTTTTTCACTTTCTTTTTCTTTTCTTTCTCTTTTGTTATCTTATTCTTATTTGTTTTCTTTTCTGATCTTTTTTTGGTTTGAGCACCTTTTTTTATTCTGCCTATTATATTAATTTTCTTTTTCTATTCTTGTACTTTTCTACATTGAACTCTCATACTTGGTTATAGAATGTATTCTATACTGTTCTTGTTACTATATCTATGCATTTCTATATTGCCTGTCTATCTAAAATCTGACTGATCCTTTTTCTAACTTCATTTGTTGTTAGCCTTTTTATCAAAGCTGTTCTGTTTGTGATTTCTTCTGCTTTTGTCATTCCAAAAATTGCCTCATATAGCACTAAAGGTGAAATTCTAACCTTTTTATTTTCTTTTAAGTTATTTCAAGCTGCTGCTATTGCTACCTTTTGAATTCTCTTCCACAAGCTTCTTTGTTCAATACAGCTTGCTAAGTATGCTTGGGTTTCTTTTTTATCTTTTTGACATACTTGGCAGTCAGTTATTATGTATATTTCTGGCTTTCTTCTATTTAGTTCTTTTAGTGTTAGTAGATTATCCATTATATATTTAATTACTGTTGCTTTCCTTATACTAAGTTTTCTTATTGTACAATGTACACTCTTTGTTTTATTCATCTCTTTCTAAAAGCTTGACCAATTATATTGAGTGTTATCAGTTTCTGGCTCTAGTACTCAAATTGGATTTGTTTCTCTTCAACTAGCTCCAATTCTGGCATTCGTAACTATTTTACATAGAAGTCTTGCTAGTATGTCAACTTTTCTATTTTTCTATTCTAAACAGTACTCTATTGTGTCACACTTGATCTTCTCTTTAACTATTATCCTTCCATATGTTGCTCTTTTTTTTGCAAGTAAATCTGTTCTGTTGTTCTACTTGTTATTACTATGACTTTTAACCTTAACTAGTTCTATTTTATTGTTCTTGTTTTGAGTAAACCAACAATATTTATTATTTATATTACATATTTTTTCTTCAAAACTTTGTTATCTTCTATCTTTTGAATTGCTCTGTTAATATGCCTTAATGCTGTGAGGCTATCTGTATGCACCTCTATATGTTTCCCTTCTGATATAATTAGGATTGCTAACCATATTGCTACTAATTCTGTTGTTGTTGCTAAGGGCCAACCTTCAAGTCCTAGTGCCATTTCTTCTTCTGGTCAGTCTTCTTTGTTACTAACCTGGACCCAACTAATGTCTATCTTTTCTATACTATTTTTTTTTCTCTTTATATAATGCACTATTTGTATAAAAAGTATATTTGTTTTTGTTTCTTCTTTTGTTTTTTGTTAGAGCTTCTATTAAGTAATTTGTAACTTTACTATCAAATTTTTGTTTTTTGATTAATTCTATTTCTAGTTCTTCTACTTGTTTAAGTTCAATTAGACCTCTCTCTTCTTTTTTCCATTCTTCTGTTGTTCTGTTTTCTAGCATTTGCTTTAATGTTGCATTAATCTTATTACTGCCTTTCTCTATTAATGTTTCTGAAACTGCCTTTATGTTATTATTCTATCTAATCCACTTTTCGCAATTATCTATGCTTTGTTCTGCCCTGTTCTCACAATCTTTACATTTACTTATCTCAATATATGTCTTGCCTTCTACTTTTTGTAACAGCTAGTATTTGGCAAGAATCTTTTTCTTTTTAAAAATCTTATTGAGTTGCTGATTATGCTTTGGTTCAGGTATGATCCACTTCTTTTTTCTTCTGTCCTCTGATATCTTTGTCCAATTAATTATTAGTGCCTGTGTATTGTAGCTACTAATCTTATATTGATTATATACTTCTCTACTTGTTCATATTTTTAATATCTTTTCTTCTATTTTACTAAACTATTTGGCTTTTTTTCCTTTGCATGACAACCTAGTAGACTTTTGAGCTGTCTTCACATAATTAGGTTCTTTCTTTTTATGTCCATAAGCTGGTTCAAATATACTAGACCCTTTTTGTTTATTGTGCTACTACTTGCTATCCATGATCCAACTCTAACTAATTCTCTTATATCTATTCCATATCTATGTACTTTCTATAGGCAATTTTCCACTCTGATGCTTATTTCCATCTCTCTTGCTTTTACTATTGTCTAACAAGCTAAGTTGTGTTTCCAATACTTCATTTTCTCTGGTCTTCTTTCAGAGTCTCAAATGTCTTTTGTTAAGTCTGCTTTTTGATATCTCTAAGCTATTCTAAGCTTTGTTAGGTTATCTAAAGTGTCTTTCCTATTAAGTCTTATGAATAAACTGCTTATTTGTTTTGTTGTTATTTCTTGACTTAGTGTTTTACAGTTTCTCAGATCTTTGTGCTCAATTATACAGTTGTTTATTGTTTTCATCATATTACATTTGTGTTTTGCTAAACATATTATCAGTTGATGAATTTTGTCAATTATCTTTTCTGACATTCTTGTTAACTGTAGAAGGTAACCTAATTTTGGAATTATTACTATATTGTTTATATATGTGATCTGGCTCATTGTCATTTTTTTGTATCTAAGGTCTCTAACTGTTTGACTAACTATTTCTTTTGCTTTTTTGCAGACTAATGCTCTCTTATTCTGCTATTTAGCCAAACTTCTAATGATTTTACAATTTTGTTTTTTGGTTTTTCCATTATTTTACTATTTCCAAATATAATTTTTCTATCTTCTTTTCTTAGTCTAGAATTCATTACTATAAGCTTTGACTTTGCTCTATTTATTTCAATATCATTTGCTTTGAAGAACTTTTCTGCAATTTCAAGAGTTCTTAGTAATTGATCTTTGCTCTTTGCAATCTATGTAGTATCATCTGCATAAGCAATCACTGTCTGCCTATGTTTTGTAGTACAATTAATGTTTGTATTTTTTAGTATTTCTTGTTCTACTGTATAATCTAGTAAATTATTTTCTTGGATTCTTTCTAGCAGTGAATTATAAAAAAGCTGCCAAATTAGTAGAGAAATTACCTCTTCTTGATCTATACCATCTTCTGCTGTTATCTTTTCTGTTAGGCCATAAGTTGTAATCATCTTAAGTTGATGCTTGCAAAAGAGATTAATGATATATTTTGTTGTTCTTTGTGGTATTTTGACTTTTCTAAGAGCCCATTTTAAGCTTTCCAATAGGACAGAGTCAAATGCTTTCTTTATATTTTGTAGAAGTATCTATATTTTCTTATTCTTCTTTTGTGCTTTCTTTATTATTATGTTTAGCATATGTATTGGTTGCTCTGTTGAGTTACTAGGCAAACCTGCATAGTTTGGTCCTTTGAGTATTTCTCTTTCTGTAAATATCTTGGCCAACCTTCTTGTTACTATCTTTGTGACTACCTTTCTAAAAGTCTTAATTAATGCTATTGGTCTAATATTGTTCAAATTATATTTCCAGTCTACATCTTTTGGGATTAAATAAATTTGTGCTATTTTCTACTTTTTTGGCATTTCTCCTATTTTTAGGACTAAATTTGTAAAGGCTCTAAAAATTTTCTGTGATTTCTTTCCTGCTTGTTTTATTAGGATATAGCTTATACCTGAAATTCATGAAGCTGTATTGGCTTTGAGTTCTCTTAGCATGTTTTCTCATTCTTCTTCTTCTATCTTTTTCTCTAACTTCTTGTACAAGACTCCTTAATTCATTCTTTTGAATTGTATACCTTTATCTATTCTTCTGACATTTTCTCCAGTTTGGTTCTTTACTTTCTGAATTGATTTTCAAAATGCTTTGCCAAACTATTTAAAACAGCCTTAGATTCTGTTGTTAGACTGATCTCATCTTCAATTTGGCTCATAAATCTGTCTAACATTATCTTCTTGTATAGTTTATTCAGTAGGCTAGCAATTATTCATCCTTGGTCAGTTTTTATCATCTTATAACTTCTATTTATATTTTTTTCTATCTGTTTCTTTAGAGCTTGTTCTTACTCTTCTTTCTTTTTATCTTTCAGAATTCTTTGCCAGCCTTTTATATCATCTATCCATGCTTCTAACTATTGTTTATATAACTTCGGTAATGCTATTCCTATTTTCTTATTAATGTTTTTGAGTTTATTGTTTATCTTTTCTTTTTCTTCTTTTTTTATCTTTTGGTTTTTTCTCATTTTTGCCTTTTTAATTATTTGTTGAAGTTCGATTATGTTTTTATTCTGCTGTAGCTTTTTCTGATGCTGTTTTCTGTTTACTTTTGTGTTGAATATCTTCTTTTTTGAAATTTGCTTATTTGCTGCTTCTGTTATAGCTTTTTTTTTCATATTCCACATATGGTCTAATATATTTGTACTGTGTATATTGACTTTTTTGTTTTTTTCTAATTGTTTCAGGATCTTTTTTCATTCTAATTGTACTTGAAGCTTTTTAGCATATTCTTCCCAATTTTTTTGCTTTGCCTCCTCATACAGATATATTGTTCTTATTTGGTTCTTGCATTTGATTTCTGCACAACTTTGGTTCGCAATTATGTGTTCTAACCATATAACTGTCATTAATATTATATGGTTACTGCCTGTTATTCCTTCTGCTTCTTCTATGTTGGCTTCTTGAAGGCCAGCTACCATAGTTTTTGACAACCAGATATAGTTAATTCTTGTTGCTGCTTCTTAATTTAACTATATATATGCTCTCTCTGTTGAATGCAAGCTTCTGAAAGAGTCTGTGAAATCCTGTCTCTTGAGTCAATTAAAAACTGGCAGTTTTTTATATTCTGTTGTTTGTGGATACAGTCTATCTAGTATGTTGTTAACTGTGTGATTAAAATCTTCAAATATAATTACTTCTGTGTGCTTTCTTCTGTTTGTTACTATTTTTACAATTTTTTGCTATATCTTCTTACTAGTTGCCTTGTCATTTATTGGAATATACACTCCTATCACTATTAGTACTAATTGTTTGAAGTATAGCTTTACTTCTACTATGTATTTGCTAGGTTTTTTTAACTGCTTTGACAGGTTTTTTCCAAGTCTCATCTATTAAAATTCCAATGTCTAATCCTTTTTTCTTGTCTGGTACTGCACTTGTCCAGTAACCTTTAAATCTTGTATTGAGGTTATACATTAAGATTTTTTCTTCTTTTTTTGTAATATTTGTTTCTGTAATTTTTAAGAATGCTATTTCTTCTTCCTCTGCTCAGCCTAGCAGGTTTTCTAGTTTCCAACCTCTGGTCTTAAGTTCATTAACATAGTTTCATTAGTCTTGCTGCATATTTCCTTTGTCTTTTTCTAGCTTTATAGTCCTCTATTCTCTTGGTTACTTGTATCAGTTTATTATTATTTCTGATATTGCCCATAGGATGTCTTCATATGTTCTCTCAATCTTGACTACAGCTAAGGCTTTATACTTGAATTTCTTAATTCTTACTATATAGGCCTTCCTGAATTTTCTACAGATATATTCCAGTTCTCTTTCATTTATGTCTGCAGATAAGTTCCAATTGTTAGATAACTTGTGTTCTCTGATTCTCTATTTGTTTTATATTAGTTTTTATTTGTCTTGCTTTTATTTTTTTTTTCTTTGAATTCTTCTTCTTTGATTTTCAATTTGCTGCTGTTTTTCTTTTAACTTATCTTCATATGTTGTGTCTGTCTCTTTATAGTATTTTTTTTTTCTTCTGGTATCATTCTATACCAATTACTCTCCTTTTTGCTGATTTACTATATAGCATCATTTCTGCTATACTTATAGTCAAAGTTGATTTCTACCTATAGATTTCCCCTTTTAAAGACTTCTTTTACATTTTTGGCATATATATTATTTCTTAAAAACTATCTAATAAACTTTATACATTTTTCTTTTGTTTTCCCTAGCACATTGTATGCTGGTATATTCATAAGTAGACTGTTGTTCTGGTTACAATTTCTCTTATTTGGGGCCTATATGCTTTCTTTGAGGAGTTCTTTCACTATATCAATTTCTCTTTCGAATTTTAGTTCAATAACTTCTTGTTCTTGCTCTTCTTTTTGTTTTTCTGCATTTCTTTTTTGACTAAGCAAGTTCTCTTGCTTTTGTTGGATTTGCTCTACTTTTATCTTGCTGTTGTTATTAGTACTTACCTTTGCTGTCTCTTCCTTCTATAATATCTTGTCAATTTCTTGGGCCCTTGCTTCATATTAATTTCTTTTTTTTTGGCTTCTTCTTTGATGTTTAGTCTTGTTCTATCTTTTGTATCTCTTCTATTCTTACAGTTTGGTTACATTTCTCCTTAAGTCTGTTTTGACCTTGTTCTAAAATGAGTTCTACTATTATTGTATAGTTGCTTTGCTCTACTATATTTAATTTTCTTTCTGGTTGCTCTTTCTCTGCTTTATCTATTAATTCTCTTGCTAATCTTAGTAGAGCAACTTCTTTTAAATTCTGATTTGTCAATATAGCAACAATTTCATCTTCTCTGCTTGGCAATACATATGTTTTACCTGCTTGTTTAATGAACACATCATTTTGCACACTATTGATAGCCCAGTATTAGAGTTTAAGATATGGAAAAAAAATTGGGCATGCCCATATAGGCATGCCTCTGAGCTAAAGCATGCCTCTCATGCCCATGAGCATATCCTTTTTAAATCATATAATTAATATATAGTTTAAAAATCTTGCATGTTGATTGAATATCTACAGTTCTAGTTTACTTGAACTTATTAGCTAATTAAAATAACTTTAAACATTACATGACAAGAGCATACTCTTTGGACTTGAGGCATGCCCAATGCCTCTGTATCCTGAACTCTACCCAGTATGCTTTATTAATATATATTGTTATTAGACTGCTATTATGTCTTTTGGTTATATTTATATTTTTATCTATATTAAACATGTGTTTGTTTTGCTTGTTCTACATGTGGTTGAGTTGCTTATTTGTTTACATTCTTGTAACCAAAACAGATTTGTGATACCAGGTTAGTGCCAATCCCTCAAAATACAACAATTTTCTAAATTTTTAAGTATTTTCTTTAAGAAATTTTTAGTTTTCTTTGTCTTTTCTATATTGTATCTCTTGTGTTTGTCTATTTTTCCTCTTTTTTATACCTTTTTTAGATGCTTTTTTTTTTAACTTAGTTCTGTCAAAGTAGTTTATAAAACCACTTTTGCGTAAAATCAGTTTTTCTTTTTAGTTGATTTTGTGTTTAGATGATTAGTAAAAAAGTTTTTTTCTAATTTTTTGATTACACTTTTATATATTTATTTCTTATTTTTGTTTATTTTTATTTATTTTATTTTTTTTTAAATAAAATATCTTTTACTTAGCACTCATGCTATTAAAATTACTACAGTTTGCTAGTTTTTAATAAATTTTATTACAATATGTTTTAATTTTTATTTATTTGTATAAATTTGTAAAAAATTTTAAAATATTTTAATAAACTGTATATATTTTAATTATTATTAATATATTACAAATTAATTACAAATAATTTAAAATTTTTTTTTTTTTTTTTTTTTTTTTTTTTTTTTT
>CAJVQA010012476.1:0-10089 GCA_910591915.1 Cetraspora pellucida
TCAGATCGCAGCTTTCTTATTAATTTGGTTATCAGATTCGATCTTGTGATCCTGTAATCAGAAATGGATGATCTATACCTCATTAGAACCGTCTCAGTGAGCTGATTCGAATGGTGGTGGTTTCATCGAATTCTGTTTAGTGGTTCAAGAGTTATGATCGTTTTTGTAGATTTACACTGTAAATCAAGAGTGATAATAAACAAATTTGTATAAATTTAGAAATAATACAAATTTGTAATTAGGTTATTTTTTTAGTTTTTTTTTTATAGTTTTTTTTTAGTTTCAAAGACAATCTTGCCTGTGTATCTTTTTATTATTAATAATATATGATTACATGATATATCAATAAAAGTACAACTAGTTATGCATATAATTTTAGTCATTATTTAATTAAAGGTTCTGCTCATAAGTTACCTACTAGATATTATACTTAAAATCCATCTATGAGTCACCTATTTAAATTTTCTGATTTTCTATATCTGAAATACAGTACATTACTATGATTGAGACAAAACAGGTTAAGACTATTTAATTATTATTTATATCTAAGTATTACCTTATTAGATATTACTAAGTATCTATAGTTCTTTTGAATTTACTTTTGATGCAAACTTACTAAGTATGGTACCAAGATTACCTCTTAGATTTTATTCAATTTTAGTAGATTTCATATTTACTAGAACTGGTTTGGTGTCAAAAATATTCAAATTTTAGTAAGTCTATTCCTTTTTCATAGTTTTTTTTTATATTTATTGTATCACCTACTAGTATGTCTTCTCTCTATTTCTGGTATGTTTTTTGCTTCTTTCATATTGAACACCAACTCTCCATATTGAGAAACTTCTTTCTGAAAACTTCCTTATATACTGATCTTCTATTCACATAGACTTAGCCACAGGGCTTCATATATATTCATATGCTTTCATAGATTACAGAGTTTTTGCCTTCAGCTGAAATTGAACTGTTAATCTTGTCTGTGAAGAGAGTGTGTCTAAACTACTAGACTATAGAACTCCATCTCTATTTGTAATTAGGTTATATTAAAAATAAATTGTATAATATAGAATAGTAATCCTGTTTGGGCAGGTTTAAACAGAAGTAAGCTACAAAAAATCTTTCAAAAAATAAAAATTAAAAAATTAAAAAATTAAAAAATTTTTGCAAGAGAATTTCAAGTATTTTGTTAATAAGTCAGTCAAATTTGATCCAAATTTGGTTCAAATTTGATAAATAATATATCAAAATGAAGCTATTAATGAGCTCTTTCTGTTTGTTCTAATAAACAAAAGCAGTTTACTTAATAAATTTCTATAATAAAATAGATAGAAGAGTTTTAATATTTAATTATTTTATCTTTATGAATAAAGGACTTAAAGATATAAAACTTGGTTATTTAAGTGTAAAATTATATCAGGAACAACTTTACTTAGATGCTCAGAAGTAATTTACTTAATAAAATATTAAGTTATAATCAATTTAGTACTAAAGAAAATTGGTACAAGTGATTATCAGAAAGAGTTAATAATTTGCATCTGCTCTTTAGCATTATTTAAACTTCTATATTTTATTTATTAAAAATATAATATTTTAATAAAATCTTTATAAAGAATTTCATAGATTTTAGTAGAAAATCTATTTTTTTTTTTATTCATTAACAGTCTTGTTAGAGCTTAAATACAAATTTTTTTTTTTGGTATTAAGGTGACTTCTTTGGTCTTTTGATTTTTATTAATTACTTATCGGTATTGTGGTTTAATGAACCATTACAGGAGAGCATACAATTGGCTACACGTATAACTTTTCTATATTATCTATTTAAGGAGTCCGCCCGAAGGTTCACTACTAATTGCCGTACCTAACACCCCTGCTTGGGTGTTCTACTTTAAATCCTCTAAATCTGTAATCTGTGTTAACATCACTGGTCATCACTGATGTACCAGATCATCATCCTCAATCTTAGGACTAAGTTATCCTCAAGGTAAACCCCTCAGAGTCTTATTTACCCATTTTTACAGCTGACCTAGGTATCGCTATGGCAAAACCAACACTTGTAGTCAAGGCTAACCATTAAACCGCTATGCCCTTGTAGAGTTTACTTAGACCCCAGCATCTACTTCACAGCATAATCCCAGTACTTTAGTATACTCCTGCCTTTTGTCCAGCCTTTTTATCAAACTTCCAATTCAGATAGTTCGTGTAGGACTACGACCAGTCCATCGGTATATTAGGTCAGCCTGATATCCTTTTCCTCTGGTTCGTTCCAGTGGCCTAGTTGGTGGTACCCCCACGACTCCAACCTGGAGGTTCTTGCCCGTCTGGCTATTATAACCGGGTACTATGACCTTGGTATCTGTTTCTTCAGGCTAGCCTTTACAGTAGGGCCATCGAAGATCCAGCTACCTCTCTATTTGGGTCTTCTCAAATGGACTTCTTGTTACCTAATTTCAATGGATTTACATGGCCACAAGGACTTATCTAGTGTTTGCACTGCCTGATTTGTCAGTTTGCATTCCTCCGTGTAACTCCAACATTGCACGGATGCCCCATGACCTGCCAGTCATGCTGGTGTGACTGCCATTACAGGTATCCTAACCCAATCATTAGTAACAGTTGCCATAATACGAATATTACATAGGTGATTATCCAAATTTTTATCATCAATAGGATTTGAACACCCAACCTACCACTTGAAGGGTTGACAACCTGACCACTTCACTAGGTCGCCACACCCACTTAAATACAAAATTTTACTAATTATAATATTACTTATCTCTAGTAATTTTTTTCTGCAATTGCAAGCCTGTCATCATCTAAGTACAGAGACTGCACCTAAATGTGACTTGTTATACCAATTTATTCCTAAATTAGAAGACTTTGTTAGCTCTGTCAAGAACTAAATTAGAATGGATTATTTTCATTTTGTATTATTTCATCAACATCTTCTATAAACAATCATCTTTGCTTTATCATTTTTTCTTTATTCTTTATCACTTTGACCTTATTTATTAAACCTTTTTTATTTGCTATATTATTTTTAATTCTCTTTATAATGTATTTCTTATTTTTACCTGTCTTGATACTTTTTCGTTTTAACTTTGGTGTTATCTTATTTTTTTTTTCTATTTGGTTACTATTTTACATCTTTTCTACTAAATTTCTTATCTAAACATCTTCTCTACAATCCTAACATATAGCCCAACATCAAGCTTCATACCTTTTTATGAAACTTGTTTAGCATACAATTTCTTAAACATACACTTAACTGATAAACTATATATGCATGCTTCTTTATATCTAATTCTTTCTATTTCACTTTTATCTACAAGTACTCTTATTAAATTATATCTTGTAAGCTTGCTTTTATCTGACTTGCTGAACTTTTTCCATATCAACCAACATGCTAGCTTTTTAATATTGTTCCAATAGCTGTTATATTCTTCACAATCAGGCAAGTGTTTTGCTAACTCTTTTTCTGCTTCACACTTCTTACATATATCTGTATTATATATATATGATGCTCTTTTCTTTAGTATATTAAGAACTGGTAAACTATCAGTAATATACTTAATTCTAAATAAGATCTTTTTACTCTCTTTTAGAGATTTATATTTGTTTTTTGTCAACTTTTTGTTTTCTTTTACAATTGTTTCTAATTTCTTTCTGTTTCTACATTTGGTTCTATTTCTTTTATTGCACTTGAATATCACTATTCAGCACTATTCAGCATCATTCATCATGTTTATTAAGATTTTGACAAACTTTCTCATTGACATTTCTATCACTGATTTCTTCCAAAATAGTGCATATGGAAACTTTGAATTTCTCTTAAGTTTTAAATCCATATTCTTATACTGTTATGCATCTTCTTTTGCAAGTTTGTCAGCTCATTTATTCTATACTACTTTACTATATGCTTTTATCTTAACTAATATTAATCTAATGTTCTTTGACTTTACATATTGTTGATCTTTGTAACCAATCTAAAATTTTTACTTTTACTTTATGCTTTAATACTGCATAATGGCTCTTCTCTTTCTAGGCTTGCAATTGTTGCAGTACTATCTAATTTAATAACTATACTACTATTACATATTACAACTATAACTACTATTTATATTGCAACTAACTTTGCTTTTGTAGATGATGGTCATTTTGTTATTTTAATTTTTTCTTTTATTACTAATCTACTTTCATCTTCACTAGTCTGTATCTAACTTGCATTCATTCTGCAATTCTTTCTTTTTTTTTACTAATGACTTATCTGTATAAAACCTATAATTCATATACTCCAACTTTATGTTTTTTTTAAATTGCTCTACTAGTAAGCTTTATAAGCTTCTATTAAATTCTTGCATCTTTACCAAACTAATCTTATGTGTATATATTCTTATTGCTTTATCTACAACTTCTTCTTTGTTATTAAAACTATTTTCTATACAATTGTCTTTATATTTACTTAGTTTTTCTAACCAAACCAGAACTTTCTGCTTATGTTCTTATCTAATTTTTGGCAGCAGATCTGTTATTTTACTTTTCTTGATCCAACATTGCAACTGCTAAGGATTGAAACTGCCTAAAATTTTATTTAATTATTTAATTGTTTAACTATTTAATCTTTTAATTTGGCTGACATTAAAATGATTCCAGCCAATGACCAATATAATTCTGTTTAGAGTTATAAAGCAATTTTTAAATAATTAAATAGTTCCAATTTTTAGCAACTGCTTGTATTGTTTTTATTATTCAAATTGCATTTTTTATATTCTATGAGTACTAACTGATTTTCTTCTTTGATTTTAGATATGTTCTAGTAATTTATAAATATATTTTTCTTTTTTTTTTGACTATTTTACCTATTATTAAATCTATATTCTTCTTATTTATTAGCATCTACTTATGTCTTTTTTTATCTTGTAATAACCTTTTATATATAGCTTGCATTGTTATGATGTTTGTGTCTTAAGTTTGAAACTCTACTCAAACTGTTCTATTATCATGATTACTTAATATTTTTTGCTCAATTTCTGCAAACTACTTTGCTTTTTATTCTTTTTGTGTACTTGTTCATAATGCTCTGAACTTTTTCTATATAACTATTTTTCTGTCATCTTGGTCTATTAGTTGCTATATGAATAACATTTTATACTTTATTAACTTTCTATATGTCATTCTAAATGTTTCTTTTTCTATCAGACTATACACAGTTTTACCCATATTATAAACCTGCAAAGACCATCTTTTACTTTTACTATTATACACATTTCTTTTGCTTTGAGTATAACTAAACATGCCAAGTTATTTTTTCAAATTTTTCTTAAGTTATCTGCCATATCTATATCTACTTCTTCTAATATTAATCCTGCAAGAGCAAAATCCTATTTTACTTATATTCTTGTCATTACACTAACTTGATCTAACTTGTTAAGTCTTCTTTGTACTGATACTAACTGACTATTAAATATCTTTTAACTTAATATTCTACATCTTTCTAAACCTTGATAGATAATTATATTATTTTTTGTTGTTAATATCAAACCTATTTTGTTTTTAATCAGCCTAATTATTGGTTAATATAAGTGACTTAGCTGCACTATAGATATTTTTGTATTTTAAAATATATATAACAGTTTTGATATTATATATATATTATTAATATATATTAATTAACTGATTGTTAACTTCTTGAACCGTAAGCTTTGTATAAACTGTTGTATAATACTTTTTGTCTTTTTGACAACTAGATATTTATTTGCTTTTATACTTAACCAGACTCTTAACATTCTTGTTAATATATGCCTTTCTTTAACATGTAGTTAAAAATTGTCTATTATAACTAACTTCTCTTTATTTTTTATATCTGAGTTAACTACCAATAGCTTTAACTTAGCACTATTGATTTGAATGTTATTAAACTTGAAGAACCTTTGTAAAATCTAAATAATTTTTTGCATTTTCTCTTTACTCTTTGCTATTCAAATTGTATCATCAGCATATGCAACTATAGCTTGTCTTACTTTTTTTATTTTAACTCTATTTATTTGCAAGTTCAATACTTCATATGCCTTAATTATATATTTTAACTGCAAATCATCTTAAATTCTTCTTAGCAATAGATCATAGAATATTTTTTAGACCAATAATGATATTGTTTCTTCTTGTTCAATTTTATCTTCAGCAACAAATAACTTTATTAACACAAAGTTTATTATAATACTAACTTCTCTTTTGCTATATAATTCTAAAATAAATCTTATTATTTCAACTGGCAGCTTAATTTTCTGTAATGCTAACTGAAATGATCTTATTGATACTAAATCATATACCTTCTTCATATCTTGTATTAATAACTACAACTCTTTATTATTTTCTTTTATATCTTCTTTTATCATCTCAATAATGTATATTGCTTTCTCTATTAAATTTCTAGGTAAGTTAGCAAAGTTTGGACCTTTGAGAATTTCATTTTTTTTTATTATACTAGAAATTTTTTTTTGTTATCACCTTGATGTTAATATTAAGAATTTTACACATTTTTGATCATAACTTTTAATGTACTAAACCAAATTAGATAAAAAAAACTATTATTAGATTCAGCTTATCAAGATGATTCTAATGAGTACAATATCATGTGATTCTGATTACAGGATTACAAGATTGGGATAATTTTGATGAAAGCACTAATTCTAGTACATGTGACGTGATTCTAATTGGCTTACATTTCTTATTGATCTTATAGATCTTACAGATATTACAGATATTATATTTCTATTAGATCTATCATTTCTATTATTTTTATTATTTCTATTATATCTACTATATCTATTATAATATTATATTTATTATATTTATTAGTTCTTATATATATTAACATTACTATAAATAGTATTTATTAGCAATAGAGTAGTCTTTATTATAATAATTTATATATGTAAAATATTTATAAAAGCACTGCTTTCTGATTTTTCAAGAAAGTTAAGTGTCTTTATACATTTTATAATAAATAAACTGAATACAATATTTAGTATCTTCATATACTATCTATTGTTAGCTTTGTCCTAAAATCCTAAATCATTTTGTATTTTATTAAGTCTTGTGTAAACTTTTGTATAAAATCTGTCAAGTTATAGTTATCATATTATAGTTGAGCAGCTTCCATTATCATTGTGATTAAAAAAAAAAAACTACAAGTTAACATTAGTTACATATTTTTTAAATGTTTTTAATAATGCAATCAGTCTTATATTACAAAGCTTATAATCTTACTTTTCACTGTTTGAAATTGAATATATTTGCACTAACTTCTACTTGTATGATATTTTCCCAAGCTTTAACAGATATCTGTTATCTTTTTAAAAATTTCTTATATCTTTTTACTTGTATTCTTAATTAGACTGTAATGAAAATCTATTTAAAGAACCATATTTTCTAATTAAATTAATAGTATAATATTTTTTTTTTTTTTTTGTTAAAGATCATACTTGTGATAATACTTTATTAACTTTATATCAGATTTAGTTATTACAACTATTTTTAGAAAGATGAGAGTACAGCTATTTATACATGTAACTTTTGGTTATCTATTTAAGTAGTCTGCTCTAAGGTTTTATACTAGATGCTATACCTATAACCTACTAGAAGATTTTCTATTTAAACTCTTTAATCATCTGCCTTGTTATATTAGAATCTCCAACTTATCTCTTGTATATACCTAACCAGTATATTGTCTAAGCAGTATGGTTATTTATTCTTTTTGTACTGGTTTTCAGACTATTACATATTTCAAAGTACATCATCTGCTAGTAAAATGCAGAGGGCCCTTATTGTTAACTATCTATCCACTTTTAGAATACTAACATAGGCTACCCTTAAAGAGTTCATCTAGACCTCAGTACTGACTTCACAGCATATCCCTAGTACTTTTAGTATACTTTTGCTTTAAACCCAGACTCTCAATCTAGATAGCCTGAAAGGACTATGACCTGTTCTTGATATATTGAGGCCAGCCTAATATCCTTTTTCTCTAGTCTGAAATCTGGCAGCCTGGTTGGTGATACTCTTTATTTGATGTTCTTGCCTGCCCGAATTCTTCATATTGGTATTTATTTCCTAGGTCTAGTCTTTAAAGTAGTACTGTTAAAGATCTGTATTACCTCTCTGCTCAGAATTTCTAAATAGGCTTTAGCTTCTCAGTTCTATATATTTATATGGCCTGAGAACTTATTTTAGGTTTGCACTACCTGGTACTGGTTTGCATTTTTCTGTGTAACAGGTTATACAGATGCCCCAGACCTGCCAATCATGCTAGTATGACCATAGTTAAAGGTATCCTATTCCAACTGATTGACAGAATGCTATTGCTATAATACTGTCTATATATTATATAGGTAATTATTCAAATTTTACTATTGATAGGTTTTAAACTCACAATCTACTACTTGAAGGTATAACAATTTATTCACTTTACTAAGTTACCACATTCTTATAATATATCTATAAATGTAATTTTGAATACTTAAATTCTGAATAATTTTGAAAAATACTAATAAATTATTAAGCTCAATCTATTATTAAATTTTTTTTTTGTTTACGCTAAGACTATAATTATCAGTAGATATTGCCTTTATCATATTTTAATTATAATTACATAACTTATACAAGGTGAGTATACAACTAGTCATATATACAACTTTTAGTTGTTTATTTTAAGTAGTCTGCTAGCACAACAGGTTCTATACTAGCTGCCATACTTGCAATCTACTAGAAGATTACTTATTTAATTACTCTGATCCCTATACTTATACTGACAAATAGTACACAAGTTTCTATATATCTAAGTGCTGTCTAACCTAATTATGACCTCTCTGTCTGTATATCTGTCAAGCCATTACATATGTTACCTGACTATAAGGCTTCAGAAGGCCTCTTTGCTAACTAACTACTCACATTTAGTCTTTTGTTAACAGGGCTCACCCTTGCAGAGTTTACCCAGACCCTAGCATCAACTTTATAGCATATCTTTAATACTTATAGTATATTTTTGTTTCTGACCTCAGACTTCCAATTCAGATAGCTTAGTAGGATTATGACCTGTTCCTGGTATCCTAGAGTCTGCTCTTCAAAGTTCTTTTCTTTCAGTTCGAAACTTCTAGTAGCCTGGTTGGTAGTATCCCTCACCTGAGATTCTTGTCCACTTGATTCTTTTAACATTGGTATTTGTTTTCTAGATCTAGCCTTTACAGTAGTACTGTCAAAGATCTGTGCTACCTCTTTACTTGAGTCTTTCCAAGTAGGCTCCAGTTTTTTAGTTTATAAATTTATATGACCACAAGGACTTATCTTGAGTTTGCACTGTCTGATGTCAGTTTGTATTCCTCTGTATAACTTTAACATTGTGCAGATGCCCTATTACCTGCCAGTTATCTGATGTAACTATATTACAAGTACTGATCCTAACTGATCGATAGAATGCTGTTGCTATAATACTGCTTACCTTCTGTAATACCAATATAACATAAGTGGTTTTTCAAATTTTCGCTATTAGTAGGTTTTGAACTTCTAACTTACCACTTGGAAGATTGACAACTTAACTACTTCACTAAGTCACCACACCCCTCTTTATTATTATTTATTTATTTATTTTTTTTCCTTAAGCAATCATGCTAGTACTTTATTAAAATTTTGAAATTATATTTGCAATTACATAAATATTCTTAACAACTAAGTTTAGCATCACTCAGCTACCTTAATGGTACCTAAGTGCAACCTGTCACATTACTTCAAGCAGAAGTAAGCTACTTGTCTAACTACTTAAAGTCTATAATAGAAGAGTCTTCTCTCTTTTATAACAAGTTCCAAAATTGTTTTTTGTGTTTCTGTTCTGATTTGTTTTTCTTTTCCTCTTATTTTTTCTTTCTTTTTTTTTTTTCTTTTGCTGATTTGCCTTTTTTTTCTTTACATGATCTCACCTTCTTTTTTTCTTCTTATCTTTTTACCCTACTCGTTATTCTTACTTTTTTTTTCTATTCACTAATCTTTTTTTTTTTTTTTTTTTTTTTTTTATTTTTGTTCATTTCTTCGGTTTTTTTTTTT
>CAJVQA010012477.1:0-10088 GCA_910591915.1 Cetraspora pellucida
TTATTTGGCAGATATAGGGTAGAATAATGGCAGATTTTTTTTCTGTTATTTACCTATTATTCACTCTTTATTTATTTATTTGATCTGTATTGTATAATAAAATATTTAAATATAAAAAGAAATAAAAGTTTTGGTCCTGCTAATAAAGAAAATAAAAAAAATAAATAAATATTTAAGAAATTTAAATTCAATAGCCTTTTAGACACTATAAGATAAAACAATAAAATCAGCTTTTAACTAGATCCTACTGTTTAGTATATGTAGATTGGATATAACAAATATTTATTCTGTATAAGGATTATTAGACTTTTAGACTTAGAAATATCTATAGAATATGACTAGAGAAAGAAAAGCCTTAATAATCAGACTGTTAACAATTATATATGGCCTTTAAATTTTAATAATATAAAGCTAGTACTTGCCAGAATACTATTCACAAATACAGCAATCACTTTATATTATTTTGCAAAAAAGAGAAAACTATAATTAATAAAAAAAATATAATAAGATAATTGTTATATATATCAAACTAATCCCCTATACATTATTACTAACACCCAAATCTAGATAAGCCTTGGCCACTCTGGTTGGTTTAAGTTGCAGATAAATTAGTCTAAGCTTTTATTCTTTCTATAATATTTTAAAAGTAGACTTGTACTTTATGTAAAATCTCAATTGAATATTCAATAAAGATAGAGGCATGGCCTTACTATTAATATTTAAAAAAAAAAATAATTGTTATATATATAATGTCTAAAAGTAATCTCTTTTAGTATCTAAGATTATTATAGAATCTAAAAGAGATAAGAACTTTAAAAATTAGATAGTCTAATTCAATTAAAAAAATTTTCAAAATTTTTTCATTTATATAGCACAATAAAAGAAAATTATTTTTAAAATATACTTCTAAAAAAGATAGTTTTGCAGGCTTTTTGTACTATGTATTCATATCTTGAGTCATTAAATAAAGTTATAGAGAAGATCCTTCTGGTTCTAATAATTATTAAATTTCCAATTTTAGTTTAGTAAATATCATTTTATCATAATTTTAATAAATATTAAATATGTTTTTTTCTCTTTTTGGAACTTTTTTGAAGATCATTTTTATAGACATTGAAAATGTTGTCATGATTTAGAACTAATTTGTGGATTAGATAAGCATTTTTTTACTAAGATATAGTATAATAAGAAATATAGCATAAATTTCTGTAAGCAAAATGACATATAAATCATCTTTTATGATCAAGCTCATAGAGATATTGATGAAAAACAAAAAGTATTTAAAAATTATTTTTGTATTTTCTTTTTTTATATTTGTTTTAATGTTTCTGTTTTAGATTCTTATTTTCTATTAATAATTTTCATCAATAAATAAATTTTTCTTGTTTGAAATATTAAGATATAACTTGTTGTACTTTAGATTAGATTCTTATATTTATACTTTGGCTCTTAAAATATTCTTCAATTATTCCAAAATAATGTTTTATAATTCTTTACATCTATACCTTGGTTCATGGAGAATTATAACCTATATATTTAGGATTTTGCTGGAATAATTCAATATACATCAAGGTCTATGTCAGGATAATTATTCCAATACATCTGGGTTTCTGTCAGGATAACTATTTCAATATATCTAGGTTTTTGTTAGAATAACTATTTCAATATATTTGGGTCTTTGCTAGGATAACTATTCTAATACATCTGGGTCTTTGTTAGAATAACTATTCTAAATTGTTTGTATCTTTTCTTAAGATAATTAAATTTAATTTTATATTTTTATTAATATTTACATAGTTGAATCTTCTAAACATTAATGTTTAAGAGTATTTGATAGAATCTTTCTAGTTTAAATAATAAAATTAAATCTTTTAGAATTATTTTTATAAAAATAAAAATATACCATCAGTCACTTTTGCTCAGAAATAATAAACTATCTTAAAAATTTCTTTTATTAAGAGAAAGAGAGGCCTGAAAACTATCTACATCCAGATCTTATTCTAAACTAAATCAAGCAATAAAATTTAAATAAAATTTAAATAAAATTCATCTTTATAAAATAATCTTATAATAATAAAAAAAAAAGCTTAAGAGATAAAAAAACTCTTTTCTGTAGATCCTAATTTACTAAGAAAATAAAAAATCAAATATATACAACATAAAAACAAGTAAAGGAAACTAAATAATTATATAGCAAAAGCTTACTTTGAGCTGAATAGTGGCAGCAAACAAAGAAATATAGATACACTAACAACAAATAAATAAAGATTAAGAGAAAAAGAGATAAAGAGACTACTTCTACAACTAAAGAAGATATACAACAGCCTCAGGACCCCACATCTAAATTTTCCTTCCAGTTCCAGTTACAATTACCAATGAACAACAAGACAACAAGTAAGATGCCAAAAGACAAAGCCAACAATAAACCAGACAAGATCTATACTGATCAAGCAACAAAAAGAAAACATACACTTCTTCCTAAAGCAAAAAATAATACAAAAAGTAGGCAATTAGGCACACTCCCATCAAAAAATGCAATGACATCATCTCACACTAATAATAACAACAACAAATCAGTTGTAACAGATTCTAAAAATGTCTCTGTAAGCATGATAGGTAACAATAATGAGCAAATAATTATTTCTCATGATAGCATGCCTCATATTAGCATAAATAGCAATAACAACATGCTGATAGAGACAGACACAGATTCAACTGCCAAAAATAGTAATAAAATGACTATTCAACCTGTAGAAAATACCTAAGTAACAACTAGTCAAAATGCCATATATGACAATAAAGAAAACAACAACAAAATGAAAACAGAATCAGTAAATACAATAGCTAGTCATCAGAAGATTCCAAAATCCAAATCTATAGTCAAGTAACAAAACAAAACATCACAATAAAGAAAAGAATGCAAACTGATAATGAACAAGATTATAACTAATTATGGACAGATATCATTCAGCCAAGTATCAGAAAAGATAGCATTGAACTTTTCAATACCAAAAAATGGAATTATGACAAAATTATAGAATCACTTAAAGATAAATAAAGAATTACTAATTTTGTAATACACAAATTACAAATCAAATGTACTAATCATACAATTTATTCTATAATTAAAATGAAATTTAGATATCTAGATATTACATTTTTTCTTATCTTTACTTGAACAAAGAAATTTATACCCTCACATCAAGCTGTCTATAAAGAATTGTTCAAGAAAGCATTAGTAATATACAAAAACCTAAACATGATTACTATTAAGACAAGGCAACTAAAGATATAATATACCAAAAACTTTGACAAAAAATCATAATAGATTTTATAACTAATAAAAACTTTAACAAAATAACTTCTAAGAAAGTTTATCAAATAATCAAATACTATAGAGGATTTATAAAAGAACAAGCACTTATTAAAACAGAGGATATTTAAGAAGCAATTAAAACAGTATTTGCAATACTACTTGAACTTCTTCTTGCAAACTCAAAAGAAATATCTAAAAACATCATACAAATGCTGTCATTCAAGCTATCAATTAGCCAGTATATACATACAAAGACTATTGTTACTTTACTACACAAAATCTTTTACTTCGACCAACTACTAGAGAAATACTTTATCAAACTAGAACTTTGTCAACAGAGATATCAAAGCTAAACCTAGCAGTAAAGGGCCTATTCCTAATAACAAGCTGAAGTATATTACAAAACCTAACATTTTACAGGAAAAGATTGCAAGATTGGTATAACTGCACAACTATTCTATCAAACTACTTTAACCTCTCATCTCCAAGACAACTACTCACACTAACTTACTAGGACCTAAGCAGCAAATACAAACTTTATTTTTCTATTGATATGCAAGACCAAGATACAGACCTACTAGACTTAATACAGTGGCTAAGAGAAGACTACTACTTTAAGAATGTTTCAAATGACTACTTTAAGGCCAAACTATTACTTCCAAAAAATCTAGAAAAGATACAAACTTCAGACATCTTTACTTTTTCAATTCAAGAAGATATAGTTGCAAAATGTTTTGTTGAACAAATTTTCTTAGTTTACAAATTCTCATTCCCATTCCTACCAAACATTATAACAGCAAACCCTACTAATAAACTCTGGTTACCTGATGATCCACAACAGATTAATGATTACAACATTACTACTCCTATAATCTTGAGAAAACAGCTAATAGATACAGCAAAAAAGCTTAGAGAAAATTACTATTTTTATCAAATTTCAGAGGCCTGAATACAGATAGAAGAATTTACTGACAAAATTAATGAAAAAAACATAGCATCTAATACTAAACAACAACCTGACAAACCAATTATTCCTGATACTCTATTAGCAATCATGGAATATCTAAAAACAAAAAATATAGAAGAAGCACATATAGCAATCCCTATAACAGAACAAGCAAAAGTAAACAAAACTCTTGAATTTCTGCATTAACACTTTACTATTGAACTATTCCAGATATGATTCTTTTACTACCATCACTTTTAACCTCTAACTGGGATATTTTTAAAACTATTTCTTCTCACTAACAGAATATGACTTAAACACATCCATCAATAGCAATGAGACTGCTATAATCACCCAACAATTAGAAGAACAATCAAACAAACTAAACCTAATTAAATTTAATTTAAATGAAAAAATTAACATAGCTACTCACAATATTAGAGGAATTAATGTCATATTGAAAATACAAACATAAATTGAATACAGTATAGAATTTAATCCACATATAATCTCAATTACTAAAATTAAACTAAAGGAATTAACAACAAAATCTATACCTCAAACTTTATACTATACAAATTAAACTAATGTAAATTCAGTTTGGAAACTGTACTAATAGTCTGTAATCAACTACAACTATATATTTACAAAATCAACACTTGTCTAAAAACAGCAATCTGCATCAATTTTTTCTTTTCTAATAACAATAAAACTTGCATTATCTTAATTTATATTCTCTCAAACCATCTATCTCTTCTTAAAAATATCTAATCTCAGATACTTACTTGGATTACAGAAGCCAAAACCAAAAACTGGCATTTGATTATATTAGATAACTTCAATGCCAACCAACATAGAAATAAAGATTTTTCAATCTTCACTAATTTAAATGCTGCAAATTTAACAAGTCTTCTCATCTTTTACAATATTCAAACATCTATCTGGCATAGTCCAACTAACACAAGTCAAATAAATAATATCTGAATTTCTTCTAATATACTATTAGTATTCAAACCCTATTACTTATTAATGCTTTGCATATTTCAGATAGTGATTACTGCATCCTACAGAAAACTTGGCATACAAACTTTATATTACAAAAAAATCCTAGAAACAAAAAAAGAAAAAGAAAAATATACCTATATGAAAAAATAATACAGAAGATCTGAAATAATTTTAAAGACTCAATAAACATCTTCTTTAATATACAACCTATTTCTTTAGCAGATATGAGCAAAAAAGAAATAAACAGAACCTGAAACTTTTGGTTAGCAAAAGTTAAAAAAATGATGAACAAACATATTCCATATATCTTTATAGCTCCAAAACCCTTTTTTGCATTTTTCTTAAAAGCAACCAAACTTCATGCAGCCTTAAAACATATTAACAAATATTTACACTGCCTCTCTAGTAACCTACTAAACAGTCTAACAAAAGCCAATCATCATCTGTTCAAAGCTGCCATCTTGGTAGGAATTAACATTTCATTAATCACACAAGCATAATTAAGCCTCTTAGTTTCTAACATAATAGCACTAATAAAAGAACATAAACACACAATATGGCAAGCTTATAATTTTGAAAATAGCAAAAACAAAGTGAACGAATTAAATTTTATACAAACAGAAGATACTCAGACTTTAAAGATAATACAAGTTAGATGTTAGATAGCATTCTAAAAAGAAAAACAGAACTAATTAGTTTTAAAAAAATTATTTCATCAAACAAAATAATTATTAACAAAGATGAAATCAAAGAAGCCACACATTTACATTTCAAGAACTGAACAAAAAACAATCCTGCCAATAACGATAACTGAAAGAAATAGAAAACAACATATCTTCTACTCAACAATATCAAAAACAACATCTATGACTATCTTTTTAATCTCATCACAATGATAAAGCTTGAACAAACAATAAAAGTAGTGCCTAAAGAGAAAGCAACTGGACCATTAGAAATTTCAAATGAAGTTCTTCAACATCTATTTCCATTAGCCTTCTCATATCTTTTAACTATACTTAACAACTGCTTAATACAAGAAATTATTCCTAATCAGTAGCTAAAAGCTAATATCTGGCCAATTCCAAAGAAACAAACTTACAACTATGAACTTAACTCTACTCATCCTATCATATTAATTAATTATACAAGAAAAATTTTTACAAAAATTCTAACAACCCAACTAACAAATATCTTAATGCATAATCAAGTACTGTTTTTCTATAACTTTGCAGCTTTTTCTTATCAATCTATACTACAGCCAATTTCACAACTTATGCAAATCCTAGAAGATGCAGTCATAAACAAAAAAGAAATATAAATTCTTTCTTAAGACATGTCAAAAGCCTTTGACTCAATCCATATATCTACTTTATACAAGGTACTTAAAAAAATACGTATCTTAAACAAAACAATAAACCTATTAACATATCTGCTCTTACATCGAATTAACAGAGTAATTACAACTCTAGGCCTAACTGCATTATATTTAGTAAAAGATGGTATTGACCAAGGAGAGACAATCTCTCCTCTACTTTGAAAAATATACTATAACCTATTAATATTATGAATACATAAAAAACAGCAAGAGTATCTTAATAAAATTCCTTCTTCAAGTACAAAAAAGATATACACCTCAGTAATGGCCTATATAGATGACTCCTTATAGATTGCATCAAATAAAATCTTACTTACCAACATTTTATATATTATCTCCTCATTCTACAAATTCACTAATATAAAAGTTAACTTATTAAAGTCCACTCTAGTTACAAACTCATCAGATACAGATAACACTATACTTTTTGATAAAGAAAAATTAATAGCAATTAACAATGGGGTTACTATTTAAATATCTGGGAGCAAAAAAAAAAAAAAAAAAAAAAAAACTCTTTCTGCAAATCCATTGCACAAAAATTAATTAAAAATTTATTCATCAAAAAATACTTATAGCTTTTTATCTTACTAAAAAAACCTATCTTGGGCTTCTAAGTAAACTTGTTCAATACATCATTTTACATATAGTCTGCAAATATTAAGTCTTTATACTTCAAACTCATCGAGAAAATCATACTGCAGCCTTTGGGCTCTAGTTGATAACTTTTAGCTATTCTGCAGTTTTTATTGCCTTAACCTGTCCTATACTCCTAATTAAAGTTGTAGTATACACTTACCCAGTTAAAACAAGCTCTAAATGAAGATTTTTGACCCAATATTGACTAAACTACAACTAAATTCAATATTTACTCTCTTGTAAAACTTCTTTTTTTACCTTTTGTCTTTACCCTGTTCCTTTTCTCTTTACATAGTTTTCGTGTAACCATATCATCACTTCCGAATCCATACCTTATTAATTTACACCAATATTTTGTAATCAACCTATTAATAGAAACTCATTCATACAATCAAGTACTTCCATATTTAGTCCTTATTAATATTACACAGTAATTTGTATTGCAAATCCTACTTGTGTTCAGTACCTGAGTCACATTAGTGACTCTATCCATTCTTGTTACACTTTTGTGTCATTCCAGTGACACCCCTAAACTACAACCCCTGTATCTATTTATAACCCTTGTAAATTTAATTATTTACAACTATACTCTTTCCTTAGAAAACATACCTAAGTCTACACTCTACCTAGCTTACTATCTTTTAACAAGAACCAGATACAGCAGACCTCGATTATTTTTACCAAAACTTTTTTAACAGTTTTGAAATTGCTCTCTATGAAGAAGATAACAATAATAAGACTCACCCAATTCTTTTCAAAGTTCAACCTACTTCCTGCTTAACAAAAAATCTTCGATCAAATAAAATTATTTATTTCTTTAAAGCTCCTACCTATACCTCTTTAATTACCTGTCTCTGTGGCAAATACCATACCAAATTCATCTTAATCTCAAATACCAATTATACTCAAACTACTGAATTTACAACTGCTCATATCAATAGCAATTCAAAAAAAATCAACAAAACAACTCAAGAACTTATGACTAACCTCTCTTCTTCTATCGACAGTATTCCCCCATCTCCTACACCTGATGTACATTACTATACTTGCCCTAAATGTTCTCTTCCAATTGGTTGTATCAAAAGAAATGAGTGTCACTATCCTACTGAAAAATACATCTCTAAAAATAACGAAATCTATCATCTCACTTGCATGACTGCCTCATCTTAACATGAAGCTAATTCATCCAAAACCAAAAAAAACCTCACACAAATCTTCTAAAACATCTTACATGAATCTTCTCAAACTACTAATCCTTTCACAGCTTCTTCTCACTAAACCTCAACTTCATCTGATCTCATTGATTCTTTCTTTTCTACTACTACTAACACTAACATTAACCCTAACCAACCACCTGTTACTAACACTCTTGATACTTCCAATCTTAACCTTAATAAGACCAATAAC
Source organism: Cetraspora pellucida (assembly GCA_910591915.1). Taxonomy (NCBI): domain Eukaryota; kingdom Fungi; phylum Glomeromycota; class Glomeromycetes; order Diversisporales; family Gigasporaceae; genus Cetraspora; species Cetraspora pellucida. Next base: position 8,686 of record CAJVQA010012477.1, read on the forward strand.
ACTAACCAATCTGAAAATACTCCTAACAAATCTTCCTCTCAATCATATTCTAGTGTTCTCAAACCTAAATCTAATCCTACATATGATTGGGTTGCAAATTTTCCCATTACTGAAGAAATGCAACTTAACAAAAAGTTGCAAACCTTATTCTCTCTTCAACTCTTCACCTTCCTTAAAAAATTTCTCTATGATTTTTATCCTGACAAAGAAATCAAGCCAGCTACTGCTACACAACCTGCACTTAAAGCATCCTTCTACTACATTATCTGTATTATGGCTGGACAATGACCTGAGTTTTTAACCGATCTTATTTACAACAGCAACCCTAATATTGACAAAAGTGCTACTATTCCTTTCGACCTTCTTGAATCTACTTTAAAAAATCTTATCCTTAAATTTACAATTATTCTCTTCACTAAACTCAATTATCTCGAAATTTTTGCTTCACCTATTACTATTCCTCTATACACAGCCCACAACTGTCTTCAACTCTGTCTTAAACTTGCTCGCTTACATCTTTTCTTATCCAATAACTACCAATCAATCGACTACCAAAAATTTGCTGAGGACTTACAACTCAGATCCAAAAGATTCAAAATTGAATCATTCACTCAAACACAGATCTTAATCAAAAATATCTTACAATTCAATTTGATGCCAGATTTAATATTAAACTCTCCTTTAATATTCTCAAAACTCTCTTTCTGAAATGATTTTGTATTCTCTTACTAAAAAATTCTCTGGACCACTTCAATTCCTGGTTTGAAACTTTTTATCCTTCCTATAGCATACAATTCTCTTTTAATATTGATAAAGAAAAAGTTTACACCTCTTTAAGAATTCAATTCTAACAACATTTTATTCTTCAACTCTCTAAACACCTCCCTGAAACCTATATTTTTCAAAAACCTAACTCACTTCATGAGCAACATGAAGAAGCATCTCGTATTACTAACTTCCATTGCCTCATCTGTGATAACAAAGAATATCAATACCTCAATAACAAAAAATTTCATGATAGTGCCAAACTCTTCAATGATATTTTAACCAAATTTCACTTATTATTTTCACCTCAGGATGATGAAACATGGATCCACCCAACTCTCAATGTCACACTATTTCACAAAAACAAGGAACATACTGCCTCACTTGATCAACTCATCCCTACTAAAGCTCTGGACAAACTAGCTAATCAAGCTGAAAACTATGTTTGTGAATAAAACAAAGTCAAAACCAATCCCAAACATCGCAATTATTACTTCTATTGCTACCTTTCCCTTTATTACCAAACTGCTGCTGAAAACTATAATATACAGTCTCTGTCCAAGGAAGAAGCTATCAATTTTTAACAAAAAACATTATTGATACCAAATTTCTTGCCCAAATCATTACATATTTCGATA
>CAJVQA010012478.1:0-10088 GCA_910591915.1 Cetraspora pellucida
GAGCTTCTATTCTTTCTATAATATTTTAAAAGCAGAATTGTACTTTATGTAAAATTTCAATTAAATATTCAATAAAGTTAGAGGCATGGCCTCACCATTAATATTAAAAAAAAAAAAAAATATTAATTTTAATAATAATTTGTAAAATTAAAATAGAAAATAAAGTTAAACTAAAAGGAAAACTATAAAGTAGATTAATAAATAATGTGGTTTAAGACTGTGCTAAATATAAAATACAATAGGAAATCTATATTTGTTTATATATTTATTAGTTTAAATAAAGAAGAATTTAATAAAGAGAAAAATAGCAATATAGTAAAGAATAGAGATATTGTAAATAATAGAAATACTACTTATCTGAATTTAAAATCTGGTTTAAAAAATTCAATATTTATAAATATCAATTCTATAACATTAATCAAAAAAAAAACATTTAACTATATTAAATACCAAATTGCTTTCAAACTTTCTAATAAATACAAAGCACTTCTTCCTTCTAAATTCAAAATTACTTCTATAAACTCCTTACAAGAGCATTTCAGACTATGCTTTAAGGCCACTTTATATTATATTCACACTTGTACAGTTAAAAACTGTATAACATTACCTAATGATACAGAACACAATGTTAAAAACTTATTTTCTCTTTTTTTCACTGATTCATATAATTACTTTCTAGCTCCAACCAACACTCAATCCAAACCAAAATGAACATACCTTATTCTTGATTTCTTTATATTTAACAAAGACCAACCTAATACTGCTACTTTTAACAAACTTATACCTATTACCTTCCTCCATTAACTTGCTACTAAAACTAAAAAAAAATTCATTGAATTAACAAAACTAAAACTAACAAAACATGTGAAAGCTACTATTTTTATAGCTTTTTCAAAGCTTATCTTAGTACTGTTGCCACAAATAATCAAATCAACAACCACCATTCACATCAAATTATCAATAAAATTACTAGTAAACCTATTAGTACTAAGTACTTAGCTAGAGTAATTATATATTTCTATATCTTTAAAAATAACAATCTTCCTATTTCTTTAATTAGAGAATCTTATTATAAAAAATTCTATCTAGAAGCTTAACAAATTCTACATTCGAAATTTAATATCAAATTTAATCCACCCAAAACTAAATCTATTTTTTTTAATTTAAATACTTCTGCCAAACCCAAAACTTTAATACCTAATAACAATATTAATTTATTTGCAGCTTTAGATAATGACATTTTAATATCTAACTCAAACATCAATAACACAAACCAAAACAATGAACAGGACTTACAACCTGATTATATTACAACACTTTCACATAATTCTTTTCAATAAATTCTTTTGTAGAACACATAAATGCAGCCACTGCTTCTAAGATAATGATGTTCTCTACAATAAGTAGACTATTCTTAAAAGAAAATAATATAAGTGAACAGGTGGTTAAGTCCATTTACATGAAGAACCAGGTTAATGATGCCCAGACCCAATGTACAGTATAGCTATAGTATTCTGTGCAGCTATGCAAGCTGAGCATATAGTGAGCAAATCTACAGAAGAACTTTCTACTTCTTTAAATTTCATTTCATCATCTTATATCAAGAAAAAATTACAAGACTCATCTTACAATATACTATATGATCCAGATTCATGCTACAACATGTGGTTAGCATGTTTGAACCTATCTCTACTTCTACATTCTCAAATACTTAGCTTCTTTTTAAAGCATATTCATCATTACAACTATTCATAACTAAATAATTTCAATTATGCAGTCATAATATCAATCAAAATTGATTATAGTAAATGCCATATACATTTTCCAAACAAATTCCAACCATCATCTAAATATTTCTTTTTACAACTATCAGGCTATACTTATTACCTATCTATACTCATTTCTTCTAAATTCTTCTTAATAAACAATAACACACCAAACACTAATCTAATTATAAAAAAAAGTGACATAGATTACATTTATTTTCAATTAGTTAGAACCATCTTAGAAGGTTATAATAAAACTACAATAGCCAAACAATACTATAACAATATTCAACTTAATACCTACTATAACAAACTCCTATTCTATAACCATCTACTACTGCTTTCTCATTTTCAAACTATTATTTTTTTCTTATAATATATTCACAGCTTTGGCTATTCATCTGATAATGCTTGTGACTACACATTAACTATTTCTATTAAAAATGAGCATAATGAAGCTTATGTTTATCTTCAATCTGAAACTAAACCTTTATCTAATCACTTTATTCTACTAGTTCAAGCCATCTGGCATTATCTGAACATTCAGCTAAAATTAAACATACGAACACTTGTATTTTCTATACCAGCATTTTTAGCTTCTACTTCTAGTAACTTAACACAACCCAGGACTCCAAACACCTTACTTCTAAATCTTACAATTTGTACTCACAATGTTTGAGAATACAATAAAAACCTTAAATAGCAAGTTTGGGAAGATTATTGTATCTCTTATTCCTTGAATATTATCAGCATTACAGAAACTAAAATAGTAAAAGACAATGCTATTACCAAACTTCATAATTCAAAACACTTCGTCTATTTTTGGTCCTGTACTAACAGTTCCAAAACAGGAATTGCACTTATAATTCAAAAACAACTTACATCTTATATATACAATATTCTTACTTTTTCTGGCTATGCTATTGCTATTGATCTTTTTTTTAAATATGATTATAATTTTTAAATAATATTTATATATTTATCATATAAAAATTCACAACTTAGACTTCAAATACAAAATACTATTATTCAATAGATTTAACAAGCAACTAATCGAAACATTCTACCTATAATATTAGATGACTTAAATGTGCTACCTAATAATTCCATATCTTTATTTATTAAATACAACTTGGCAGATCATATAAATACTCCTTCTTATACCTGGTACAGTAGTAGACATTACAGTACTATTGACTACATCTGGGCCTACCTTTCTCTACTTAAATACCTTAACTCATTCTATTTAGATGATGCAGAAAACTGTATTCAAAGTTATTACAAAATTCTTATATCCTTCTGGACTTTTTTCTATGTCTTTATTGCAAAAACAGACATTTAACCTGAACTCAACAAAGAATCTTCAATTACAAAGCAATAAACAAAGAGCAATAGAAAATTTTTGCTGACCAAGTTACCTATAACCTTAATATAAACAAAACTCCTCTTTTAATCAAACTTCTGAATTACTAAAAACTACATGACACAAAATTTGAACTAGTATTATTAATGCAGCTACTAAATGTATTCCTAACAAAAAATCTACTATCTATAATTTTCAATACTTATTTTCTGCTAAATCTACCTTACTTCATCAAAGTCTCAAAAAACTAAACAGCATTATTAGACAAATAAAATCTTCTTTAGCCAATACAATACCAATACCTATACACCTTAATACTTCACTCTTATATCTCAATTCAATCTACCAACTTAACATAGATCCTATATCTAATCTTTATGAACTTATACCAAACTGGATTACTAATACTAACACCAAATAGCAATCTCTTTATTATACTCAAAATATAGAAAACATCAAGCAGATTCAAGAACAAATAAATCAACATATTACTAATTGATATTCTAAACTTCAAACTAATCCCAAAGCAATAATTAATTATATATTCAACTATCACAAAGATCCTATAAAAATCAACAACATTAAATACCAAATGACATTATAACAGATCCAAAACTTATTAAAAAACAAATTAAAAAACATTTTGATAACTGACTGCTTACTGACCTATTGACACTATGAATTTAACTCTAACTAGTCAAAGGAATACTAACCCAAAACCACAACTAGATCAGACTATTACAATTCAGCTTTAGCTGAATTTTCAATAAATAAAATTTCTACAACTCTTAATCAGCTACCTAACAATAAGGCATGTGGTCCATCTGAAATTAGTTATAAAATGCTAAAACATGCTGGCTCTGCCTTTCTTTAAACAATAACTGCTTTTTTTAACTAATACATTCAAACCAACTGTATATCCAAGTAATAAAAAAAAGGTTGCATCTTTTCAATATCAAAAAAAACCTATCTTTAATGAAAACTTATCTAATACAAGACCTATTAGCCTAGTTGAATATATTAAAAAACTATATATCAAACTTTTTACTAATCATCTTAATCTAATATTTACTCAAAACCCTATCTTATCTCCCTATAACTACATTACTCTACCTGGCAATAGTATCTCCATCTCTATACATATACTCAATAATATTATTAAGAATGCCAGTTACAATAACAAACAACTCTGGCTTTTGTCTTAGAACATAAGCAATGCATACGACTCTGTAAACTTTGATCTTTTTACTAAGTCTCTTAAACATATATCAATGTCTTAACTACTTATTAATATACTTATTAATCTCTTTACTGATTACCAAAACCATGTAATATCCAACCTTGAACTTACTGATCTTTATTTAGTTGAAAATGATATAGACCAAGAAGAAACTATAACTTTCTTTTTTTGGAGAATCTACTATGACTCTTTAATCAATAGAATAGCATCACAATTTTCAGGATACTCTTTGTCAACATCCTGAAAAACCAACTTACACTCACCTCAAACTCAATGCTTAAAAACATCTGTATTAGTTTTAGTCTATATGGATGATGCTCTTTGGATTGCAAAATCCAAAGATGAACTCAATTTAATAACTAAAACTGCTACTTTCTTCTACTATATGGCTAATATTCAAATTAATTTAACTAAGTCTATCCTAGCTACAAATTCTCCTACCTCCTCTTTGTGATTCTCCAGATTACTAATTTACTTTATTCCTAAAAACCAACTATTCAAGTTTCTTGGATGTTGGTTTACACTCAATAACAAACACTATCAAACTATCAAACTGATAAAAGAAGAGACCTTTAGCCTTATTAACATAGCCAATACAAAGAAAATTACTGATAAACAAATTGCTTACATTATTAACACAATTATTATTTTAACTTTAGAATACAGACTTTATAATATAATTCTTTCTTACACTGTATACAGCCAAATCTTATTCAAATACCTTACTGTAGCTAAACACAAATCTTATCTTTCTAGATCTATACCAAACAGTACAATGCTTCATCTATTCCTATACAATATATATAATATTTGAGATATCCAACTTTAACACCACATCTCTAACTATTTCTAACAAATTAACAATCCTAATCTTCTTGGATTATAACTCAAATTAGACTTCAACAGTTACAAAACAACCTATAGTCTCCTACTAGTATATTACATCACTCTAAATCTACTATAGATAGTTCTAACAGACATTCATTAGATTTTAAAATTACTCAACTTCTTTTTCATCTCAAGTTAACCATCTCAGTTAATTCCAACTTGACTTGGCCCTACACAATTAGTAACAGTAACCAATTATTAGAGTCTATTCTATCACAGCATCTAAAATATCCAACTTTTAAAAAACAACTTAGACAATCAAAACATTATATATTTTGAACAACTATATACTGCAGATAACAGCACTTTACTTGACTGGAAATATCTCTCACCAAGATTATTATACTTACTTAAAGGCAGAAAACCCTTTTGGTTCTCTTACTTAGAAGACACAATCTTAGTACACTCTTATTATCAAAATATTTTACCATATTACCAATTACCAGCCCACAACCTTTATGCTTATCATACTATTAATATATTTAAAAAACTTACTAAATCTAAACTTTGGCTACTTTTATACTACAACAATGAAATTATTATTAGCAAAATATGAAAATATTTTTGATCTTTTATCACTACTCAATTACTTATTAGACCTCTAATATAGACTTAAACTATACAAGATTTTATTCTTTACTTTTTGTCAGCTACAAACAATGTACAGGATGCCATCTTAATTCTCATAAAATTAACCAAACCTGTATTATTAAAGTTTCTGCAATTATTTCTGCACAATTTCTTGGCAGAACAAAATCAAAGCACCAACTCAACCCTAATGCCAACTACTTGGACCTTATCTGCTCTACAGCTGTTATACATCCAACTCACATTTTTCCTTCACCTAATATCCCTATTATTAACTCTATCAGCTTTGAAATTTTTATTTCAAGTGAATCTATTAACAAACTTATATCTATCTTACATCACAATCTCTCTTATTAGCAACTATCTTCTATACTGACAGATTTGTAATTGATATTGGTATCGGCAATACACAATAGGTATTGGTTGGATTCAAGTTAATAACAACAATCAAATTATTAATTTTTTCTCTACTAAAATTAAATTCTGGCTTTTATCTTACAAAGCAAAACTCTTCTTAATCATTACTGCAATCTCAACTGCTTCTCGAAACTGTATTATTAATGTTTTTACAGACTCTTAATCAGTAATCTCTAAATTTAATAATCTTCAACTTAAGTTAATCCACCCTAATAAGTTATTCAAATTTAATTCATATCCAATTTGATATATTCTTCTAAACATTATTAAAATATACAAATTACAAATTACCTTTCACAAAGTACAAGTCTATTCAGATAACTATATTAATAAGCAAGCAGACTTTCTCACTAAACAACATCACTATCATCACATCTTTTATTTAACTATATAAATCTCTACAATCCTTATTATATTCTCTAATGTAATCATCATTATGTAGAACTTTCTACAAGACATTTCATTAAACAAATCTGTAAAGCCCACATCTTAGCTATATAGGCATCACAAAAACAAAACAGTGAGTGATTATACTTCAACCAAGACATTGATTAGAGATCCATTTGGCTTTATTTCAATCATAATCAAAAACTTTCATATAATATTATCAACTTTAGACTTAATCAACTAAAATCTTTTAAAACAAAAATCCTTCTTAATGAGTTGCCAATATATTCATTATATCATACTATTTACTCAACTCAATATTTAGACACTATTTGTTTCTTTTGTAACTTATTTAATTCTCATTCCCACTGGTGCACTTGTGCTAATTCATCCTTATTTAATCAAATTATTCAAATTTCTACTAACCAAATTATCTCTAATAACTTGTCTGACCTTGATACCAACTATAAACATAACTTAATTAACAAAATTCTTCATCACCCAGATCTTAATTCTCTATATACATTACCCAATACTTATTATCCCAATCTTATTCTCAAAGAACTTATCCCAAAGTCTCTTATATCAATAATTCAAAACTTTGATATTTCATATAAAATGGCCTCTAAAGTTATTATTGATATTTTTCTTAATATTAATGAACAATCATATAAGCAACTATGGAAAATATACTGTATCCACTTCTCTAATTGGAAAAATCAACAAAACAAATCCTGATCTCAACCAATTAACCAACCTTTAAGATCATCTAATCTAATTAGAAAACACACTTGTTCTCGAAGAGATTACACTTACTTATGTCTTTATAGACTTCAAATCAATTACATTCTCATTTAAATACATGCCCTTCTATTGGCCAAGGAATTCGCAAAATTAACATTTGGTCTATCTTATAGATCAAATATAGTAAATCATCAAATTATATATTAAACATTTAAATCTAGATGAGCTTTAACCACTCTAGTAGATTTAAGTTATAGATAAACTAGTCTGAGCTTTTATTCTTGCATATAATTTTCAATTTATTTGTTTTATACAAATAATAGTAGCTATATAGTTAGTAGTTTAATGGTTAGTCCTGACTGTAAGTGTTGGCCTCAGCCATAGCATATATATATATAACTATTTTAAATTATTAATAAAGATATAAGCAAGGTCTTACCTTAATATCAAAAAAAATAAAACAAAATAAAATTAATAAAATTTTGTTCAAATTATATTGTAATTTAAAAATAAAAGTTTTAATATTAAAAAGAAATAAGAAAACAAATAAATAAGTATTTTAAGAAATTTAAATTCAATAGCCTCCTAGATACTATAATAGTTGAATAAAATCATGTAGTAGAGGTTTGTTACCTATTATCTTTTCTGTATTGGTCAGGTATAACAAAATTGTTTATTCTTTACAAGAATTACAAGATACTAAAACTTAGAAATATCTAGAAAAAGAAGCACTAATAACTAGACTATTCACAGCTATATATGGTCTTTAAATTTCAATAATATAAAACTAATACTTGTCAGAATACTATGCATAAATACAACAATCACTTTATATTATTTATAAAAAAGAGAATAATTATAGACTAATAATAAAAATATATAAAAGAAAATAAGGTAGATAAATATAATGTTTGTATATAATATTTAAAAAGTCATCTTCTTTAGTATTTCAAGATATAATATAATCTAAAAGAAATAAGACTTTATAGATCACATAGTTTCATTTAGGTTATAAAAATTTTCAAAGTTTTCTGTCTTTGTGATACAGTAATTTGTTCTAAATTGTTCTTATAAAACTGTTATGAAAGTAGGTTTAGTACTAAATAAATATATCTTGAGCTCTTAATTAAAGTTGTAGAACAGACTCCAATAATTTTAACGATAGTTGAAATATTAAAAGTGTCCTAGTAGATGATTTTTTATATTGATTTTAAGAAATTCTAAATGTTTCTTTTCTTTTTTTAATTTTACTTTAAAATCTCTTTTATAGAAGCAAAAAAAAGACCATTACATGATTTTCGAAGCAGGTGGCATTTTCTTACTAAGATAAGCTTAGTAGAAATGATGCAAAATTCTTCATAGAATATGTCTTTAAATTGTCAGATCGATTGCAGCAATATTCATCAATGTTTCCTAGTCACAACTATTTTCTAATATAGAATCTTTCTTTAGATTCACTATTTTTTTTCCAAAATTGCTAATTCTTCACTATATATAATACTTATTAACTTATCAATACCAGACTATATTCATGACTTACAGGTACCTCAAATATAGCATTTCTAACTAATTTAAATAAAAAAATTATAATTAAAACTAAGAATAAAGTTACAAATAATTCTAGACTACTATTTATTCTAAGATTTTTAAAGAAAGATTATCTAATAACTATATATAATATCTAATAATAATTTTTTTTGTTATAAATTTTGTAGTTTAAAGACTGCAAACTATGTGATCAGTCTAAGCTTCTTGGAATTAATTTAATAGATTTCTTTAAATTGTTATTTTTTTGAAAAAATTTACTCAAAAAAAGTATCTATTTGAGATAAGAATATTTTAATTATATATTTTTTGATATATATAAATAATTTTAACAAGTATCTTTCAAAGTTGAATTGTATATATTATCAATTTAAAAGCTGTTTGTCACATTGCAAATACTTATGCTTTTATTTCTAAATTCTAATTTTTAGAAATCAGCAAATATCTTTTGAAATTATTATAATAATAGGTTTTGTTACTTAATAGAAAGTTGTAAAGCAAATCCTTCTGGTTCTAAAAGAGGTCAAAATACTAAAATCAGTCTAGTAGTTACTGAGATATGGATGTTTGAAGTTAGTATAATAATAGTCAAAATGTTTCTTCATGAAGGGTTTCTTACAAATTCTTTGTAGATCAAAAATGTTGTCACTATTTTGATGTTATATAGTGGGTTCCAGAGTGATTTTCTCACTAAGATATGCTTAGTAGAATGATGCAATAAGTTTTCAAATATATATTCTTTAAATTTCAGATTAAACAGAGAAATATTGATAGAGTTTCCTTATAACTAACTAAAATCAATTATCTACAATAAATTAAGAACTTATTTTACAATCACTACCAAAATAATAATCTGTAGTTTTTTCTTTAATCATAGTAATAACAGAAGCTGCTTAACTATAGTATGATGACTATAACTTGACAGATTCTATATCAAAGTCTACACAAGAATTAACAAAATACAGAATGATTTGGGATTTTAAAGCAGAGACAATAATAGATAGTATATGAAAATACTAAATATTATATTCAGTTTATTAATTATAAAATATATAAAGACACTTCTTATTGAAATGTATGAAGCCACTTCTTATTGAAGTGTATAGAGACATTTAACTTTCTTGAAGAGTCAGAAAGTAGTACTTTTATA
>CAJVQA010012479.1:0-10088 GCA_910591915.1 Cetraspora pellucida
ATCAATATAAAGTAAATAGTTGTTATTCTTTTTTAATAATTTAATATGAGAAATATTAATAGAAGTTTGAAATATTGATGTAGGTAAGTTAGTAAAAATTAGAAATATTAAACCAGAAGAGATGTTATAAAAGAAAAAAAAGTTAAGTGAGTTTTTTGTAAAGAGAATTTGTGAGTTATTAAAAACGATTGACCATTTTTTAATGATAATAGGTAATAAGAGGTGATTGTATTAAAAGAATTGATAAAGATATTAATATTTGATAAGTTAAGATGTAGCCATGTTTGAGAAATTGTATTGTTTTGAATAAGATTAGAGAGTTTGGTAAACCAAGATGGAGTAGGTTCATAGATAGATTTTTTGATATGTATATATATGTTGTTTTATAGAAGGATATATAAATTATCAGCTGTTGTAAGTTGTTCAATAAAAAGTATTTTATTGTTTTAAAGACTGTTAATTAGTGAATAAGAATTATTAGATAGAAGAATATCATATATTATTTTTGTAAATATAGGAATATTAGCTGGCAGTAAGTTTAATGAATTATTAACTAAAAGAAAAATATTTAAGTTATTTAACAGTGAAAGTTGAAAGATGAATATAAAGTTTTTTGTTTTTAATAAAAACTTAGAAGCAGTATTTGGAAGAAAGAAGAGTTGCCATATTTTAGTTAGCCAATTTTTAATTCTGGTTATGCCAATATGTTTGAGAAGAGGAGTAGTATGAAAAATGTGTTCTATTATAGATATTGCTACTTTTTAAGTTAAATATTAAAAACTTGGAAGTTTAAATAATAATAAATTAGTAAAGAGAATATTAGATATATTTTTTGCAAGATAAAACATTTTTTTTGTTGTAATAAAGAGTAGACATAAGAGTTTTTGTTGTTATGTTTTTGAAATTGACAAGATTTGTAATAAATATTCTAAAGATAGTTGTAGTATTATATTGAAGAGAGTAGAGATTTGTTTAGGTAAAAGTTTTTTAAATTTAATTAGAGCAAAAAAGTTTTCAATTTTGTTTTAAAGTATTTCATATGTTGGTTTAGTTGAGCCATTTCCATCAAAATAGATATCAAGGTATCATATAGTTTCATAAGACTTACGTAAAGGTATTATTTGATTATTATAATAAAGATTTGATGTAGTAAGATTTAGTTTGTTTTTGTTTTGAGAGATTTATAGGAGGTCAGATTTGGTCAGATTAATTTCAATATTATTTAAATTGTAAAGTTTTTGAGTATCATTAAGAATATTTTGAAAAGATTCAAGACTTTCACTATGCCAAACAGTGTTATTCATAAAGGCCATAAGAGGTATTGTTATAGAAGATAATGGAATATTTGAAATGATATTAAGAGATGAGAGAAGATAATTTTGAATAAGTGATTGTTATATTTGTTGTAAATGAAGATAAGAATAGAATCATAGTAAATTTTCCAGAATAGGAGTAAATAAGTTTCACCTTGTTCAATTTCTGATTTAATATAAACAAGTGATGTAAGACTATGTGCAGTAATAATTCTTGCTTATCAGTTTGTATGAAGTTTAGTGATAAGTTGAATTCCTTGTAAAGAAATACCAATTCTTTTACAAGTATTTTGAAGTCAAGATATGTTAATTTTGTCAAAATTTTTAGACATGTCTTGAAACATTATTCATGTTTTTTTGTTAAAGTGTTTATAATCTTTAATAATATTGTTAAGGATTTGAATTAGGATGTGTGTTGATGAGTTTTTGGTAGCTGCAAAGTTAAGATTAGAGGGGAGATTGTTTGTGTTAATAATATTATCAAGTTTTTGTATAAAAAGTCTTGTAAAACATTTTTTTATAGGTTCTATAATTGAGATAGGATGAACTTGATTTAGTGTAAAGTTCTATTAAGATTTTTTTGAAATAAGAAAGATGTATATGTTTTTCAATCTGATGGAATTTTTTGAAGTTAAAAGCATTTGTTAATAAATAGTTTAAAAGAGATTTGGCCAAAAAAGCCAACATATTTAATGTGTTCATAGTTGGTTTCAAGAGGTTCAACAGCTTTTTGGAAAGGAAGATTTTGAATAATATTTTACCATTCATCATCAGAGATATTATTAAATAAGTTCTGATAGTGTAGTTTGAATTTAGAATAGGATTGGTAAAGTTTATAATATTCAGAATTAGGTTGAATTTGTTGAAAAGGTTTTTCATTAAAGTATTCAGAAAAATGAGTATGAATAGCTTGTTTAATTTGATCTTCTTTTGTCAATAAGGTGTTATAATTTAGTAATCTGTTAATGTATATGCTATTGTATTTTTCAAGAATATTTTTAAAGAATTTTTTTGGTTTTAAATAAAAGAATTGATTTCAGTCTTCAATTTTTTATTGAATTTCTTTTTGGGTTTGTTGTTAATAATAAGTATTAAGTGCTAATTTAATTTGAATAAATTCTTGTTTAATAGTAAATTGAAGATTATCAGATGTTTGAGATTGAATACTAAAATTGTCAGGATATTTAGTATTATATTCATGAAGAAGATTATAAAGATTTGGAAATTGTAAATGATTTTTAAGATATTGTATTTGTTTGTATCTATAATAAAGTGAATAATGTTTAAGTGGTTTATCTGATTTAATTTCATGAATAGTTTTGATTTTTTTATATGGAATGTTTTTAGTAACAGCTTTGGAAAGTGTTTTAAGTATTTTGTTCCAAACTTGATTAAGTTTATTTTGGTTTGTAATATTTGATATTTTAGTTTGAAGTTGTATAAGGCTTTGTAATATTTGGTTTAAGTAGTTTTTTAGGTTTTTCTTAGAACAGTTTTTCTAAAGAAAGTTTTTTCTTATATGTTGTTTAGTGGGTTTTATTTTATTAATAATTATAGATATGTCAAGAGTAATGATTTTGTGATCTGATTCAGATGAGATATTCTTAAGAATATCAGTATAGTTAATTTGAGATATACTTAGATTTATCCATATTTGGTCAATTCTACTGTTTGAGATTTAATGAATAAAAATAAAGTTGTGAGTTAAAGGAAAGAAAAGTCGATATATATCTTTGAATTGATGACTAATTAGATATTTAAGAATTTGAGATTCTGAACTAGAAATGTTTTTAGAAAGATTTCTATTTAAGCATGAATTAGGAACACTATTAAAATTATCAAGTATTATTAGTTGATAGTTGAAGTTATTACAAAGTTGAATAATTTGTTCTTGGATTTCAGAACATAATTGTTTTTTTTCTGCTATTGGAAGGTAAACTTGAAGAATATGAATAGAATTGTGTTTGAAATGTAAATTGAGACAAATTATATAACTATTATAGTTGTGTGTTCTAGCTACATATTTGGAGATTCTATTATGTATAAAAATTTCAACACCTGCTTGATAGGAATTTTCATAAGAACTTCAGAAACTGTTATAGTTTTTAAGATCTTTGTTAATATATTTCCTTTCTTTTGAAGTTAGATATATTTTTGATAATCTAAAAATATCAAAATTATATTGGTTGATTATATTGATAAATGAGAGTTTTTTTGAATGTTGAAGTAAACCATTAATGTTTAGAGAACCAATTTTTATAGGAATTGAGATAATAGGTAAAAGAGTTGTTTGTAAAAGAGGTATATTATTAGTAGTTAAAGAATTAGAGTTATGTAAATTAGGAGTAATAGAATTTGAATTATTATCATTATGTATATTAAAGAAAATATTATCCAAGATAGTATGAGGAGTTGAATATCTGAAATGTGATTTAATAGGAAGGTTATTGTATAGATAATAATATGAACTTGGAAGAAATGTATGATTAGATAGAAGTTTATATTTTAAATTTTTATAGATATATGTTTCAGTAAGTATATTATTAATAGAAATTTTAAAAGATTTGTTAAAGAAGTTATTTTTTAGATGTTAAATAAAAGATAGTAGTATTTGTTTAGGTAGTAAAGTTGGGAAATTATGATTAATAAGGAAGATATTGTAGCAGAGAAGATCCTTGGAGTTAGATAAAGAATTGGAATCCAAAGAGTAATAAGACGTTTCTGCAAAGTCATTCACCATTTTAAGCTTGGCTCGCATAGCTGCAAAAGATACTATAGTCTTTCTAGTACATTAGACCTGACTGTCATTAACCCAGTCTTCTATGTATTTTACTAAAATACTAAATTTTATATTTCTAATAATGCTGCTTATATGTATAATTTTTTTAAAATTTAAATCTATTTTTTTAAAAATTATATTATAATATTTGTTTAACTTATATCTATAATTTAGTTAATAAAATATAAGTAGATTATTATTAATTCAAGTTAATAGATAATATTATTTTATTTATTAAACTTTTTTTATTCACTGTTCAATCTGTAAACATTAATAGAATAGTTATTTTTCTTTATATAACATTATTATGCAATCACTTTCATCTTGTTTTAATTTATATTTAAATACAAATTTAGATAAAGATGAAAACTTAAATTCTATTACTACAACTTTATTACTTTTACTTATTAAAATCTATTGTAATTCTTAGTTCAAATTTATTTTTTGAATTAATCAATATTTTCTATTTCTTATTATGTTTTATTAAAAAGAAAAAAAATATTGATGATAATAATACTACAATTTAAAAATTAATGCAATTTGTTTGTAATAATGTACTTATTCTTAAATTTGAAATTTTAATGTTATTTATTATATATATATATATTTTTTTTTTGTTATATCAAAGTAGAAACTTTATTAGATAATAAAAATAATTACATTAAAGATTTTTAAACTACATTTGTGTTATTTATTTAAGACACCTAATATGACATTATATCTCCATTTCTATATAACATTATTATTAATTATTTCAAATTAATTTTAAACATAAAAAGGTTGGAGGAAACCTAAGATGATAGTCTTGGTATTTAGTAAATACAATTAATAAGTGTATAGCCTAGAATTAACTAGTTTTTAATAGATATAGTTGAATTTATAATAGGTATATTGATAATATTGAAATTAAATTGAGAAGGTAGAATTAAAGAATATATTTTTAAATATTTAGATTTTTTAATTATATTACGAGCTTTTTTCTATTATTATTGAAGAATGTTACATGGTTACTATATATATTGGTGAAACTAATTTAGAATAATATTTAATAGGGTTATAAGAAAGAAAGATGTTGTTTTATAAAGTAATATTTTAATATTGTTGTAATGAGATATAGAGAAGAGGCCTTTGATAAGATTAAGAAAATGAAAATGTAGTGGAGATGTTATTTATTATATTAAATACACAATGGTATATATTATATATACATATATATATAAATATGTATTTATATATATATAAGTATTACACTACATTATATTTAATTACTAAAATTGTAAAATATATATTTTTAGATTCATATTGGATTTAGAATTCTTTATGATTATAAACAAACCTGTTATATCATATGTTATTACAAGAATTGAATAGACCTATGCAGCATTAACAAATAGCATACATGAACTACCATTAGTTACAAAGTTAATTGAGAAATGTACATCAAATGGAATTGACTTAAATAGTTATAAACTTGTTTTTTGTGAAGCATATAAGTTGACTTGAAATAAGTTTAAAAAACATGTTGATGGATATAATGCACTTCCTCTTTGTAGAGCAATTAGATACTTTGACCCAAAATATATACAAATACAAAATAATAGAGTTTCTATCACCCGCAAATAATTTAATTGATGAATGGGAAATATATTGTGCTCTACAAGAAATTTTTGATGAAAATTTTGACTTAAACAATTATTGGATAGAAAAAAAGAAACACATTACCAATTTTATCTAAAATAACACTATTTTATATTTGGGTACCTGTTTCGAGTGTGGATGTAGAACGTAGTTTTTCTGCATACAAAACTATTCTTAGTGATCGTAGAAGATGTCTTTCAGAAAATTCTATTGTAATGCTAAATTTTTTATATTACAATTCTGATTAATAAATATTTTTATAAGAAACTTTCAAATAAAAATAATATTTTTAACAAGCAACCACCACTGAACGAACAACCAAGCAACTACCACATTTACCGTAGTATCCACTTATTAATTTTTTAGACTTTACAAAAAATACGAAGCTACAATAAAAATATCAAAATTTAAAGTACTATTTATATGCCGCCGCAGAATTCAAAAATCTAACGGTAATCACAGCAGAATTTGTCTGTTAGGGCAGCAGCCCCCTGGACACTCTACTCTCGAGCACTCATATCATGTCGGCTGACTGCTAATGCAATAAAAGAAACTCGTACACTTCCACTGCAGGACTTTTGCATATTATAAATATCCTTCGCGATTAGAAATCTGTTATTTCAAACAACGCTTAACGCTTATGTTGTACTCGAGCAGATGCTCGTTATTTCAAGAATTTACGGTAAAAAATAAAAAAAAAACTAGTCGATATTATCATAAATCTTATCTTCTGTCAAGAGTTTAAAAATAAGGATTTTTCAACCTATAAAATTTCTTTTCATTTTTTATTTTATAGATTCTTTCTATCAAAGTCCACGAACAAAAAAAAAAACTTTGCAATTTGGGGACCAGACCATACCATTCTCATTTTTCTTTCGTTTATCCATAATATCGATTTGTTAATCAAAAAACCTATAATTTTGATATTTATTATTTAATCTAGTATTTAAAATCAAATCCAATATACAACATATCATGTGCCAGTAAATGAAATAAAACTTATCAGCTATTTTACGGCAATTTTATTAAATATTTAATTCTCCTGAATTGAGTCGATAAAAATAAATATTTAACAATTCTATTCATATAGAACTTTGATTTGAAAAATAAACTCTTAGTTATGTTCTTTTTTATACCAATTTCTGTATTTTTCAACCATTAGAATCAATTTTCTTACAACAGCCGAATATATTATTTTCGAAAAATTATATATATTTAGTTAAATGCATATGCTTTATTTATTTTTTACATGGATTTGTTTTTTAATTACAAATTTATAAATCTTTATAAAAATAGTTTTTAAAAAATGTTCTTATAAGTAATTATATATATTTTATAAGACATTAATCTAATAATAAATTATTTTTTTAAAAAAAAAATGTCCTTACAAGTAATTATATATCTCTTCTAAACATTAATCTAGTAATAAAATAATTGAATTGTTATCACGCATCAAAACTATAATATTGAAAAATGTTGCTCATAAATCTTGGTCCATATTCGGTTATATCCAATTTTCTACCATGTACTCTGTCTGGTCTTACTGTTCTTCCTTGAATTTCACGAGAGTAATACCATCTTCTACCGTAATTTATATTAATCTTCCATCCATCAACTGCATAAAGTTTTTTAAGTAATGATTCACTCATTTCGATTGTATGAATAGGATGATTACTATTTTTTATGCTGTCTAATATACAGTTCGTGCTTAAAGGATTAAAACATGGGATTGAGGAAAGATCAATGTATTGTAAATTTGGTAAGGCTGTTAAAAGATCTTTAATAAGATTTAAATTGGTAATTTGTGCGTTTGAAATACCAAGATTTTGTAAAGATGAACAATTTTCTTTGATAGTTGTTAAAATTAATGGTGTTATCTGCGATGATCCAATATCTAATTTTTGGAAATTATTTGCACTAGGTGAACGAAGTATAGTAATTAAATCATATTCTTTAATAACAATATTGGTATTTCTGCCACCATAAAGGTTAAGAGTTTCTAGTTGAGAACATTTAGAAATAAGAGATGAAATGGCATTGGATGAAATATTTTTGCATTTAGCCAATGATAAATGTGATAGCTTTGTTGGAATATTTGTTTCGGCTAAGAAATTTAATGTTAAATCTCTGATAGAACAACCACCCAAATCGAGATGCGTAAGATTTGGAGAATGAGCGAGAAGAGGTATAATAGTTGAGTATTCAGAAATTACTGGACATTCATGAAATGAAAGTCTTTGTAAATGAGATAATAAAGGTTTGCAAGTCATACGAAAAGAAATTGTTGTCTCATCATCATCATCGTAATATTGATCTATTTTAACGCGACCAATTAGGTTAGATAATTCGCTTAAAGCGTTACTGAATTGTTTACTAGAACATCCGCAAAAATCGACAGTTTTTATGCTTTTACATTCTAAAAATAAGACCTTTAAAACATCAAGGGTAATTACAGATTCCAAAGATTCAGATATGGAAAAAGCTTTTAATTCGGGAAAAGATCTTAGAATATGAATTAAAAGTTCAGGAGTGACAACCTTTTGAGTTTCAAAAGAGCTTTTTTGCAGGCCGCAAGTAGAGAAGCCGGAAAAATCTAAATGGCGAACCATTTGAGAACAACGTTTTTTAATGTCATTGGTGGCATTAACAAAAAGTGTAAACGTATTAGGAAAAGTAAACGCGACGGTTTGATATAGGATTGGAGAAGCGTGAAGGTTAAAAGTATGATTAACTAAAGCACAAGCAGCTAGGGTTTTTTTTATCATCTTTTAATAAACCAAGAATAATGCGAATAATTTCGGGAGGAATATAAGGGACTGATGCATTTTTTTTCACCGGGACAACTTGCGAACTGGTGAAAGGATAAACGAACAATTGAGGCAAAATAAGACCAGCCATTGTTTGATAAATAGAATTGAAATTTTAATTTATTGAAAGATTATAGTTTGAAGATTATGGTTATCGGGTTTATTTAAATAATCTCTTTTTAATACTTTTGTTAAATGTTTAGTGTTGAATCGAAATTGCTGAGCAGAATTTCGCACTATGTAGTTTCATCGAAATAAGAACAAATTTAAAATTTCGATATTAATTTACACAAGTGGCAAATTCGGGTCATTTGTTACGAATTTCGACGTTATATTATCGTTATTATTTGTGGCTACGATTGTGAGAGCCGACCTATTATTAGGTTGTTTGACAGAAATACAATATTGCCAAGTCATTTTAAAGTTAATGTCATATTGTCACAAACAAAATTGAGTAACAACGCGCCACTAGCAGTGGCGTCAATGGTATCATTCTTGTCATTGAGAACTGGTTTTCAATTGTTTTGCCTACGTACAATGTTTATACGTTATCAGCCATAGTTAGAACTTTATAATCCGGAAAAATATAACTATGTAACACAATATTAAAGTTGTTCAGATTCATGCAAGAATTACCAGATTAAACTCAAATAAAAATTAAAAGTTTTGGTTGGCGGCTGCTAGAAATCACATCATTATTATAACAACGTGAAAACAATAAATATGCACTTTGTATATTATATTAATTATTCTCATTCAAATTATATTAATTAACCCTCATTTACATTATACGTATTAATTAGTCTCATTCACATTATTTTCGGTCGTATTAATTATTCTCATTAAGTCACTTTATTTTCAGACCAAATAGTGCTGCGCTAACTTGAGCAAGAACCTTGCTGATATAATACATTAGGTGCGTCACCCATTTTCATTATTCTTTCTAACATTGTCATACCGACGTGCCCTCTTTTAGTCAAGTTCGGCAAATAAAATAATTTTTTTGAGAATAAAAAACCAACATACGTCACATTTTAAGTTGTGGAATTTTCGATTTTTCATTTTAATTTCTTAATTTATAAGTAGATGTATAACCGTTGTGTATACGTAGCATTAAAACAATGGAAATTCCATGTGTACTACAAACGCTATTGTGATTTGTTTGTGCGTACTCACGTTACATGTACCTTATTAATATTAAATGACGGACGGGGTGAAGGATAACTGTATTATGCAAAAATGTTATTTTTAGAAATCGATATTTCCGCACACTTTTTGATATTGCCACACCCCTGTTAATAAAAATCAATAAGGTTTTCATTAGGTTTGGAATTAAAAGGGGTGTGGCAATATCAAAAAAAGGTGTAAAAATATCAATTCTCAATTTTTAATGCTTTATCAAATACTAACATACTAGGGTTGTTTCAAAGTTAACATGCGGGGATCTAATTTTGACAGAAATAGATAACGTATTATTATTCTCGCTCGGATTACCATTGCAAACTGTACCATATTTAGTATTAAATTTCTTAATTCAATTAATTCAAAGAT
>CAJVQA010012480.1:0-10088 GCA_910591915.1 Cetraspora pellucida
TAAAAGTAAAATAATAGAACTGTTCTATTATTTTGCTATTATATTACTATTATGTTACTCATATTGACAAACCTCCTATTATTTTACTATTATTTTACTGTTATGCTACTGTTATACTGCCATTATTTGGCAGATATAGGGTAAAATAATGGCAGAATTTTTTTTTGTTATTTATCTATTATTCATCTTTTATTTATTTGTTCAACTTGTGAGTATATTAAAAAACTTAATTTGTAATAAAGCACCCAAAGAGTATTATCTATATATGCCAAAACAGAGTATTGTTTTTGTAATAAGTTAAATGTTCAAAGCTTAAGATTAGTAGTCCAAGAGAATTGTAAGGTATAACTAGATACTTGTACATATATATATAAGATAAGTGGGTCACAATATATATATTATAATAAAAGAGTAATAGTTTCATCTTGGTTAATGCTATTGTGAACTAGATATGAGGAAGTAAGGCCAAAGTTAGTAATAACTTAATTGTAGTAATCAGTTAGAAGATCAGAAAGAATATTAATAATAGATTAATAAAGTGCCAGATAAGAAAGTAAATATTTTAAAAAAGTAAAATTAATAAAATTATATACTTTACTTATATCTTGTAAAAGTATCTAAATGTTCTCATAATTGCAAATAGCATCTTCAATAAGATTATTGAGAATATAAATAGAAATTAAAGTGCTATTGTTAGAAAGTGCAACATAATTAAAAAGTAAAAGAATAGAATTAGAAGAAAATATAGTGCTAAGTCTGTTTATAAGAATTTTAATATATAGTTTGTAAATATGTTCTATAAGACTAATAGGTTAAGTAAGATTAAAATCACTATCAAAGGAGTTACATTTGGGAATAGGATAAATTTTGCTATGTTTTTATTGCTTAGAAATTCTGTTTTTAAGAAAACAATAGTTAAAAAGACTAGTAATAGCAGAAGTGCATTTAGAGCTAATATGTTTAAGCATTTTATAACTAATATCTATAGAACCACAGGCTTTGTTATTAGAAAGCTAAGGGAGAATTTGAGAAAATTTTTTATTTGTAATAAGAGAGTTAAGAGATTGGTATCAGGTTAGGTTGATATGAGGGAGTAGAAAATAGTATTGTTGTCAAAAATTATTAAAAAGGGTTTTATCAATAGGTTCAAATGCAATCTAGTTATAAAAATATAATTGAATATACTGTTTAATGAGTAGTAGATCAGTTATAAGCTCATTAGACAGTTTTATATTAGAGAAATGAACAGGTTAATAGTAGCAGTTAAGAATGCTATTAATAGCTTGAATAGGATGTGTTGTAAAAATAACACATTTTTTGTTAATGGCTTTGTTAATTTGTTGTCAAAGTAGGAGAGTTTTTAAGATGATGAATATAAAAAAGTTGTTTTTAGATAGAGCAAGAATATTGAAGCCATAGTTGAGTACAAGATAGATTGGTGAAGTTAAGTAGTTAAAGGTTACATTGTAACTATTTGTTAATTTGGAAGATATTTTGATTGATG
The DNA here is from genome assembly GCA_910591915.1 of Cetraspora pellucida. Taxonomy (NCBI): domain Eukaryota; kingdom Fungi; phylum Glomeromycota; class Glomeromycetes; order Diversisporales; family Gigasporaceae; genus Cetraspora; species Cetraspora pellucida. The sequence goes on from CAJVQA010012480.1 coordinate 1,505, forward strand.
TTAGAAATGTTAGAATGTTAAGTGAGTTTTTTAACAAGTTTAATAATATAATCAAGTTTTTTAAAAAATAGATGTAATAAGGTACTGTAAGATAAGTATTAATGATTGTAGCTATATTTATAAAAAATTTTATTAAAGATAGTATAAGTAGTAAAATAAATAATAGAGCATTAAATTTTGTACCAAGTTGTTTTAATACTTTTATCAGTTTTATTATTAATAGAAGTTTTATGTAATAAAAGTTGTTAGAATAAAGTATTTGCAAAGAATTCTCAGTCTTCTGTAGACATAACCTTGTAGTTGAAGATGCAGTAACTAATACTAGGATGTTTACATAAGAGTTTGCTATAGACATATAAGAATGTTCATATAGAAAAAAGAATTAGATGGTTACTAAAAATTGAGGTTTGGCTGTTATTAAGACTATAAGTAAGAAGAAATTGTAAGTTAAATTAAGTAGTTCAAATGTAGTCAATACAACTACTACTAGCATTGTTAGACTAGATAAAATGTTTGTTGTTAAAGTGAGCCCCAATATCATATATATTGATATTATTAAGAAAATTAATAAGTTTATATTTAGAAAAAGAGCTATAAATATTGTCTTGTATATTAAAATTATTAAAAATAATAGGATGAATATAAAGTTAAGAGGCTTTTGAATCTAGTTAATAACAGTATTTTGAGTTTGATTATAAATAAAGATGTTAGTTAATAACAGGTATACTAAAATAATGTGAAGCTTGATATTATTTTAAAAGAAAATATTAAATGCTATAGCATCTTTAAAATGTATATAAATATTGTAAATATGAGGTTTAAGATGATTGCAAATCATAATAGCAGTGTTTTCAATAGAAGTAAGAGAGTTAAACTAATAGTAGATAAAGAAATTATTATTGCAAAAGAAGATATTAGTTTTGTCAGAGATATTAGTTTTTGTAATGCTTGCAATAGATATATTATAATTAAGATAATTGTCTTGTTAGGTTTTTTTTTTGGTAGGTTTATTAAAGCTTTTAACATTATATATGACTAGAGTTTGAACTTGATTTGGCCTTTGGATTGAAATCCAATTTCCTTCAGATTCAGATTAAATCTGAATGTAAAACCGAATCTGCAACAATTATGTGATTTGTGATACATTTCTTAGAAAAATATAATAATTAGACTTTCACGAATATACAAAATAAATTTTGTAAAAAGTATTATATTTTAAAAGCTATAAAGAATTTCTGGATTAAAAAGTGTTGCTTTAAAAAAGGTCGTAAGATCCTTGAACCAGCTCATTTAAAAAATAAATATATAAAATTAACCAATATGATATTAGATTATATAAATATCACTAAAATTTTATATAATTACACGACAACATTATTTATTCATATTAATTTTGCAGGTAAGTATAGATTTTTTTAACTTATTTAAATTAAGTCATTTAAATATTTACTGTATGAACACCACTCATCTATTTTATTTGTATTAATTTAGTTGACTGAATATAAAGATCTTTTTAATATATGTATTTAAAATAAGCTATTCAAGCTCATGAATATTTACCATTATTCTTTCTCTTTTATTCATTCACATTAATTTAATTGAAGAGTATAAAGATCTTTCATATTTAGAATAATTATTTAGATTTATTTTATTTGTATTAATTTAGTTGTTTAGTCTAAAGATCTTTAACTCAGATTTATTAGCTTAATTTAACTGGCAAGTATAAAGATTTTTATGTTTAAAATGATTAGTCAAGTTCACAAATATTTATCATTACATAATATTCATCTAATTTATTTTATTCATATTAATTTGGTTAGTTGAGTATTAAGATTCTTTTTAATTGATATATTTAAAATAAGCTACTTAAGCTTATAAATATTTATCATTTACCATCTCTTATTTATTTACGTTAATTAAATCTTTCTTTTATTTATTATTTGAATTTATTTCTAGCTTTTTACTCGTTCAAAGTTACTTTTAATCAGATTTTTACTAATCTGAATTTCTAATTCTTTGATTTCCTCTATATTATTCTCATTACTTCGCAACGGGTCTGCAACTTACAATTAAAATAATAAAAAAAACATGTGTACTTTATAATTGTGGCCATATTTGAGTGTTGCCAAGTTAAAAATCTGAAGTAAATATTTAAGTTTTCCACATATCAGACTTATCTCCTAAAAAAAAAAAATTCGTTATAAAGTCAATTGTGAAGATTTTTCATGATTAACTTTGTCATATTTTTTTTAGAAGATAAGTTTGATATGTAGAAAACTTAAAATTCACTTCTGGTTTTTAATTGGGCAACATTTATTCATTTTCTGCGAAAGTTATTTTTATCAAAATTGAAGAAAAATTTTTAAATTTTACCTAATATTCAAAGTTACATGTAGGCCAGCAAAACAATCTGGTTACTATTTTTTCAGAGTAACACTAGGTTGTTCATGTTAGAACTAGTATATTAATATCCATTTTTGGAAAGCAATAAATTTTAACTTTATGCCCTTGTGATAACTGCAATTACTAAAGTTCATATAAGAAACAATAAATTTTAACTTATTTCAGTCTTTATGCCTTCATGATGGTCTATAACTAATATATTTATTATTGGCATTAGTTCACTGTAAGAACTAAAGTTTATATAGGAAGAAATAAATTTTAAATTACTTCAGGCTTTACCATTACACTTTTGTGATGATAATACATTTATTATTAGCATTAGTTCTCTATAAGAACTAAAGTTTATATAGGAAGAAATAAATTTTAACTTACTTTAAGCTTTACATCTTCATGATGGTCTATAGTAATACATTTATTATTAGCATTAGTTCTCTGTAAGAACTAAAGTTCATATAGAAAGAAATAAAATTTAACTTACTTCAAGCTTTACATCTTCATGATGATTTATAATATATTTATTGTTAGGATTAGTTCTTTACAAGAACTCAAGTTTATACCAGAGGCAATAAATTCTTCTGGTTTTATATTCTAATAATATTTTTTATCTGTTTTAATAGAGAACTAAAGCTTATACAAATCTATCTATTCTCGAAAAAAAATAAAATTTAGACTTTATGTCCTCACAATAGTTCTCGCAAAGAACTAAGGTTTATATGACAATATTATTAGATGATTAATATAGTAACTTGTATAGTTTAAATAAATGTAGTAAATGGGTGAAACATAATTATGTGTAAAATGGCATCTTTCTCTATTCCTTTTTCTAACCTCGATATCGATGAGTCAACTTCTATCTCAGAAGCTAAAACATCTGCTTCTACGAATTCAACCCTTTTAAGAAATCGCAAGAAACGTAGAAATAATTTAGGTAAAAGTAGCAAGAGTGATAGAGTTAATAAAAATCATACAGTTTACTTTTTTCACAAAGACCCTAAAAATAATAATATAGCATATTGCAAAATATGTGAGCAAAACCTTGCTGGCATCAATAAAACATCTTATCCTTATAGTTGTAAAGAAGGCACAATCTCAAATATTTCTAATCATTTATGTGATAAACATGATATAACATTACATAATTATCGAGATTATTTAGACACGAATAATAAAGTAAGAAAAATATGTGCAAGTGTAAAAGATATTAGTTATTTTATAGTAACAAAATTTATTATTTTAAATTAGCCAAAAGAAAATCAAATATTTATTCCTCAATGTAGCAAAACCCAACAAAAAGAGCTTTCACAGCTATTAATTAAGTTTATAATTAAGTTTATAGAACCTTTATATATTTTTCAAGATAAAGATTTTTGCAAATTTATTTATGGTTGTGAGCCTGGGTTTTGTATACCATGCAACAAAACAGCTAAAAAATTAATTCATAAAGCATACTTATGAAGTAAAGATCAAATAAATAATTTACTTAAAGATACTGCTATCATAGTTCATTTAACAACTAACCTCTGGACAGCCAAGAGTAACTATGGATATATGGGAGTAATAGCTACTTGGCTTGCCTCTGATTTTACATTTTGTGAGATTTTATTAACCTGTAATGTTCTCAATTATCTACATACTGGTGAAATTATTAGTGAAGAGTTGAATCAAGTTATTCAACAGTGGCATCTTACTGATAAAGTTTTTACTATTGCTACAGATAATAGTGCAAACATGGTGAAAGCCATCCACCTTCTTCATGATCCTTTACCTTCTATTGAAAGACAGCCCTGTGCAGCCCACACTTTGCAATTATCTGTACATGAAGATCTAAAACAATGTAAACATATACATAGACGAATTAAAAGTTTGCAATTGTATTTTAAATCACCAAAACAAGCACAAAGATTAAGAAAGGTGCAGCAAGATAATAGTTCAACTGAAAATGAAAATATCAAAGAGCCAACAAGTTCTCTAGATGTTTTGATAGATACTAAAACTTAGTAGAATTCTACTTTTATAGCATAGAAACAGCTTTTTGAATTACATAACTTTATACATTTAGTTTCAACATCATTGTTAGTAAAACAAGATCATACATCTCAAAGAGAAAGAGAAAAATTAGAAAAATTATGTTTAACACTTGAAGAAAAAATATAAATATCTTACTATAAAATTAGGGAATTGGTATTTTAATACTCTGTGAACAAATTCTAATTCTCTATTTTTAAATTTCTATCATTTATTGCAGTTTGCAAAATGGTGTGATCTCGACAATTTTTCAATTCTAAAAGAATTATGCAGATTTTCAAATATATTGATCGAATATATTATTATTATGCTTTGCAAAAAGGTGTGATCTCACGATTTTCATAATAATGATAGTAGAAAATTGTGAAAATTCTGATTTTCTATCAATCAGATATTTGATCAGTGATATCTATATGTATTTAGAAATTTGTATAATTCTCTTAGAATCAAAAAATCATATAATTTCTGTGATTTTACATTATACAATGATTTACAGAAGTTATACCTTTTTGCAAAGTGCAATAATATAATATTCAAAATTCTCTACTATTATTATCACAAAAATCATAAAGACATACATTTTTGTATTATAATTACATGATTGTAGATTTTTAGTTTATTCAGATTTATATTCATGAATTATCAATATGCATATACTGTATAGGCATGTTTTGATAACTCATATATATTTGAATCTGCATGAATACTTATTTTTATATGCAGCTATGCTATTAAGGTTTACAATATATTACATATACTGGAAAATCAAATATTGAGATTATTATAAAAGTTGAAATCATTACAGCATTGGAAATAAGATCAAATAATGCATTGCATTGAGAAGATGCAAAACAATTTATTGCATCATAAAAAAATGAAGCACTTATAGATTTAAACAAATTATTAGAAATTAAATCAAATAACAAATCTTTATTAAAATAAACAGTCTATTGGAAATGATGCACTAGTATTAAAGATATTAGGAAAAATTAATACATTTTACAAGTATAAAGATGACAATTATATATGCCATTTTCATTAATATCTGCTAGTAGTAATAATGTAATATCAAAATCATGGAATAATACCCTACAAGCAGAAACTTCATTTATGCTAAGGCTCAGGATATTATTATTACTTATCTTTGACTAATGAATGATTTATATGGTTAATTTTTGCATCCTTCAGTTTTATTATCTAGATAAGTCTTTATTTTTATACATTAATATCAATGCAGTATTTAGCAAGTCTTATTTATCCATAAAAATTCTACAGATCTTCTACAAAATCTTACTTAGTTCTACCTTGAATATTGATGATTTTTATAGAAAGATTCCTAAATTACGAGTCAAAATCTATCAAGGTATGGGTGGCAAGACTAAGCAATACTAGGGACTATAGAATAATAACTTCATTATGCTTCATAAAATTAAATTTTTTGGTTTTTATAACCCAGCCAGGTCAATTTATATAGACCTTAGAAAAACAATTTTCATATTAATATATAATTTATATATTATAAAATCCCAAAGTAAAATTTATTAATTCTGATGGATTTTGATCTGAACATTGAGAACCTCTGTACAAATTAGCAAGGATGTCATTTGGACAAGTTTTGGCTATATAAAAAACTTTCCAAAACTGTTCACTAACTTAAAGTATTCTCAAACATAACAAAATATGAAGGCAGAAATTATTTTTTTTATAAAATTGTTCTGATTGGCTAAAGTTAAATATTTATCCTAAATCTTTTATAAGGATCACTTCAATCAATCACAATAATTAAAAAACATCTCGATTATTAGCAAATTACATTAAGATGCACTAGTCGAAATTAAAAATTTAACATATTGAATAGCAGTTTAATGGTGCTATTCTTTTTTTTTTTTTTAAATATTAATGGTGAGGCCATGCCTTTAACTTTATTGATTAATGGTGCTATTCAACATGTTGAATTTTTGATTTTAACTAGTAAAATTACTTAACAACATCCTCAGTAAATTTGTGAACTACTAAATATTTAAATTTTTGCTATAAATTATTTACTTTTTTAATTTATTTCTATAAATTTATTTTATATAGTTTCATTCAAGAAATGGTCCAACTATTAGAACTATTTGAAGCTATAACATGACAATTATTAGGTGCTACATATTCAATACTTAATCTAGTACATCTATATATATACATGTTAAAACAAATGTTCATACCTAAAACTAAAGAAAATGAAAACATAGATAGTTATTTAGATTTTATTTATAGTTCTTTAATACAAGATGATATTTTAGAAAATGCTGAAAATGATGATTCAAGTTCTACAAGTAATGATAATAAAGTTCCTACTGCTAGAAATAAGTGATACTTGAAACAGGCCTATCAACAAATCAAACAATAAATAAAAAATACACGAGGGCAAGGTTAAGATTGAGTTCGATATAAGAGTTAAGGTCAAGGTTGAGGTCAAAGTCATAAGCAAATAACTAAACAAAATAAAATTGAAAACATTAAACAAATTGAATGTTTGGAACTAACAAATACAGAAAATCTTATTCAAAGAGTCTGTGCAGCCACATATCTTTTTTTAAATAAACTATGGGAAATACCAAATAAAGCATCTTTAATTGCAACAATTTTAGACTCTCAAATGAAAAATTTTCTGTTTGCAAATGGTTCTGATTGTACACAGCAACGAATGCAAGCCAAATTTCTTTTAAGAAACTTATATACTCAACTTAAGCAAAATTCAGCAGATTGTGAAAATATTGAAGAATGTATTTCAACTGAAATAAATAATAATATTGAAGATATATTCACAAAAATGTGGGCTACTGATCAAATAATAGAAGAAGATGAAGTTACCCATTATTTATGCTATCCTAGTGAACCAAAAAATGTGAATCCTTTGAATTGGTAGAAAGGACATCAGGTAAGTTATCTCTTTTTATCACAATTAGCACATAAATATCTTTCGATACCTGCTACATCAGTTCCTAGTGAATGTTTCTTTTCTGATGCTAGAAATCATATATTAGCAAGAAGAATGTGATTAGAATCTAGTTTAGTTAATAGCATCTTATTTTTAAAATGTAATACTATATACTTTCCTATATTTTCATTTTTAGAAACCAATGAATAGTTTTTTTTTTCAGTTTTCAGTAGATTGGTTTAGAATTTATTAATTAGAATAAAAAAAAACATTGCGTTATAATCATGAATTGAAGAATGAATTAAACTCATTTTTTTTTTTTTAAGAAGCTCATATTTGAACTTCAGCTAAAACCAAATAAAAAGATTGTTCACAAGATTTTCGCATTCTATTAAATAAAGTTAAAAATCTTTAGTTAGATTCATTTAATTTTTTTTAATATATAGCTGTTTATTCAGTAGACCTGATTAGTCTGCTATTACAGTTGTTTTGCCATTACAGTTGTGCTTATCAAGTATGCAATAACACTCATATGCAAAAGAATCTAAGAATCTAAAAGATCTTAAACTAGAAATACTTAGAAGGCAGAAATGATTTTTAACTTAATTATTATGCTAAAATTGGTTTTTGCTAAACATAAAACACACCTAAATGTAAAGAACTCTTTATCATTTATTATTATAATAATATTATTAATAGTTTAAGAATGTAGATTATCACACGTTAACATATATGACCAATCATTAGGAGATATTTAATTCATGTGATAAACCAATCACGAGTTGCAGCTTACATCCAGATATCGATTTAACAATCAGGATTTAAATCTGAAGCTGAAGATCACTAATTAAATAAATTTAGATTTAAAAACTAAATTCGGTTCCAAACTCTATATATGACAATATTAAAATAAATTGAATAAAGGTAGAGAAGAACTGCAATTAGAAAGAGTTAAAAAATAATTATTAAAAAATAGATTAGATATAATAGAAGTATAATTAAAGGAATTAGATTTAAGAGATAGGTTATAAAATATAAAAAGAAGATATAGAGCAATAATAATATGATCTGATAAAAGAGTATTATTAAAAAGATATATATAGTTTTTATTATAAGATGAATTAACAGAAATATAATACTAGATACAATGAGAATGGTGATCCTAGTGTAGTAGTTGGGTTGTCATCCTCCAAGTGGCAGGTCTAAGGTTCAAATCCCACCTACGACGAA